>CAXFZR010000183.1:0-11484 GCA_964007535.1 Brachyptera risi | reverse complement strand
TCTCAATGTTTGTGGTGAGTTCTTTGCAAAACGAGGAATGGGACCAAATTAAGGTACTAAATATTATCACATATAACTAGAGGCATGAAATTACAGCATTAATTATTTAGTTTTTTAGCATTAGCTATTCCAAAAATAGCATTTTATAGCATCAGTCAAATTTGGAATTACAGTCGAGCCCACATATAACGAACTCGGTTTTAACGAAATTTCGGTTTTTACGAATTAATTACCATTCCCCTTCAAATCTCCTATCCTTACAATGTTAAATAAAAAAAATAAAGACCTATAACGAAGTGATTTATATTTCAAAATTTGGTTATTACGCATTTTTTGTCACTTTACAGCATATTTTGCTCATTATTTTCAGCTGTTTCCAACAAAATATTCGAAAATCGGAGCATTTTGCGTGAATTTATTTTCAGGTTACATTTATTTTGAACGGACTGTAGGCTACATCGTAGAAGCTGGTGACGCATACAGCACGTGGTCATAACTCTTGCTGCACCCCCCTCCCTCCCCGTCCCACGCACAGTGGAACGGACCATACCAAAACATTCGCTCAACGCGCGCTAAATAATAACGTGATGGTGACATCTTCAATGACTTTGTTTATCTATTTTTTGTTTACATTCCTTCTTTTCCATTCGTGATAGTGTCCTGTACCTAGGAAATAAAACACGAGAAGTGGGGAGTGGTGGTGTCATGTGATGGCAGATGATGAGTTCTTTATGAAAGGACATTGTTGTTTTCTATTACTTTCTACAAACATACCAAGTGATGATACGATGCGATGATAATATGTCACCTAATACAGTACTATACTAGGGCCTAAGTCGTAAATGTAGGCCTATCTTTATAAATCTCTAAAATTCAAGTGCTGTTATGAAAAAGAGCAATAAATCTCTATAACGAAATTCTGTTTTTACGAACAGATTTTTATTCCCCTTGAAATTCGTTATATGCGGGCTCGACTGTAGTAGTAATTTAGCACCAAAAAGTCTTTGGACAAATGTAAAGATTCCGAGATATAAATGTTGTATGACTGTATTCGATTTCCGACATTATTCTCAGCTTGAGCAGTGAGTAAGTTCTGAAAAACAGTACATTCATACATTGACGTTGATATGCCCCACTTTGAAACATTAATTGAACTTCACAGAGTAAGAGAGCATAGTAAGTGACTGCCACTGGCCAACAAATGTGAATAAATTAATAAATACTTTATTCAAACAAATTGGAATGAAAGATTTCGAGTTTACATGGCACTTGAATATAGTTTGGAAAAAATGAGTGTACCTGACAATGTTTTTAGGAAAATTGCAATTTTCTCAAAAATAGCGCTTATTTCGTGTCAATATTGATTTATCGTTGAAATATATATCGCTTATATTGCTATATATTGCTAGTTAAGCATATATTGCTTTAATTAGCAAAAAAGAACTTGGTCTTAAATTGTTTTGAACATCACAAAACGTGAAGAAAATACCAAATATTATGGTTTCAGATGACTCAATTCTATAGCGCTTATAGTTAATGCTGAAATTTCATGCCTCTACATATAACTAAGGTTTTACCTACACAATGATAGTGTGAAGTAGTCATAAGCAGTGGCGTAACTAGGAATTTTGGGTCCTGGGGCAAAGGACTCACATGGGCCACTCCCCCCCCCCCCCAAAAAAAAATATATTTCAATTCAAATGATGAAATTTCGATATCACTCAACATGCAACCTCCATATTTCATATTTTTTAATTCACTATAGAAAACGATTGGACTACACTCAAAATTATGATTGAAATACATTCACATTTATGTCATTCTATGAAACAAAATGGTTCTATTGAAGATCAAATAACACTTACTCTTGAGAGGAAAAATAGTGTTGACTTTTCACCAAAATCAATGCTGGGACGTCGTTAGGATTTGTGTATTGGGGGGGGGGGGGGGGGGGCGTACAGGCTACATGAATAAAATGACCACCCAGTTGGACATCTGCCATGCACAAAAAAGGGGTCTGGGGGGCATAAGCCCCCCAGCAGAGCCTTGCAAGGAAATTTTTAAAATATGGACATTTTTCAAGAGATTTTTGCGATTCACGAGTGTTTGAGTCATAATTGCATCATCATGGACATTTTCGAAGCTATACTTTTGCGATTTCTCCCAGCAAAGCCCCGCAGGTAATTTTTTGAAATAGACCCATTTCATTTTTAAGTGACTTTTGATATTTACAAGCAGTTTTGGATTTCAATGATTGAATCACTATTGACATTACCAAAGTTATTCTTGATACTTTAATCATTATGGACATTTTCAAAGCTATTTTTGCGATTTCTCCCAGCAAAATTCCCAGCAGTGATTTTTTTGAAATATGGTAATTTTTCATTTGATTTTTGTGATTCACAAGCAGTTTCGGAATCTAATAATTGAATCATTATCGTAAAGAAAAATGGAATTGTAAAGTAGTAGAGTGTGTATACTGATACAATTCATATAATTAACTCATCAACATGCATCATATTTTATTGTGTGTTTATTTGTAGGTCAACATTATTTATTTTTAAACAAGGATAAGTTATTGGGGGGGGGGGAAGCGCAAATGCCGATTGGGTGGGAGGGGGGCGCCCCCTCTGAGACCCCCTAACGACGGCCCTGCCAAAATGTAGTCAAAGTAGCAAGCTCATATTTACTTCAAGTGCTGTAAGTACAGAGAAAAAATATGACAGTGTTTCTGACACGAGTCGTACTCGTTTAATCAAGTTCAACTTGAATTTCCTCATTGTAGATTTTTTTTCAAATTAGTCACTTATTTTTCAAGTAATTTCAGATAATATTAAAAAGTATTTCTTTCGGTATTATAAATAGGCCTACGTTCATTATTTTTTCAGTAATCGTTGAAACGCATTTCTGATGATAGAGCATGGGCCCTCCTGGGGGGGCTGCCCTGCCTGCCCCTGTGGTAGTTACGCCACTGGTCATAAGGGTTTGTAGGGTTTATTACAGATAAAGTAGGTTTTTAGACTTACGAAAGATAATGTAGATTACAATTGTCAGAAATGGCTAAGAACTTGATAATTTAAATGTAAGAAAAAGTGGAACATGAATGCCTGGGTTTGATACTTTTCCGTTCAATATTGGTTATTTGATCCATTACGACAAGAATGCTTTGGCGAATCTCGCAGAATGGTACCGTGGCAAGATGCAAACCCAGCACAGAGGCATTTTCTGTCCTGTCTGCGTACCGATGAGGCCGTCCACTCCTTAAACACGTCCGCCCCTGCCGATGGTTGATCCAAGAGAGAACGAAAACATTTCCGTGGAGTGATACGCAAATGTTAAACAGCTGATTCACAAGTGTGTTTATCTGACTTTGCAAACCTGCACATTGTGGATGCACAAGAGCAGATGAGGACCAGCCTTGGACACACATTAGTGTGGAACCAAGCGAGTGTTTGGACACACTAGTGTGCTTCCAAGCTTGTCTTTGGGCACACACTGGTGTGCTTCCAGACAGGCCTTGGACACACACCAGTATGATTTCAGATCTTAATTTCAATAGAATAGACTAAACATTTTTTTCTAACTCACTATTGTGCTTCTAAAGACACATCTGGAAGCACACTGGCAGTGTGCTTTTTTTAATGAAGATATCCCATCAAAATTACTGTGAAATTTTTGAACTTTGTAGTTTTCAATCATTGTATGCTCAGATTATGGCAAAAATAATTCAATTTAAACTTTGAACATTTAGTTACCTATTAGATGGATAAATAACCAGATCATTTACTGTTCCCACTCGTGGAGTATTGGTTAGGGCGTCTGCTCACCATGCAGGGGTACACGGGTTCGATTCCCAACCAATGCTAATTGATTTCATCAAATTTTATTGAAAGACTTTGGATCATGAGTTATGAAACGGGATTTTTTTAAATTGTACGCCACTGAAATTGAATTTTCACTTGACTCTGGGATAAATGAGCCTACAACCCTATGTAAATTTAGGCCTACAACACCCTGGTGTGCTTCTAAACCTAGTTGTCAATGAAAATTACTCGATCTCGATCGACAATACTATAGAAAGTCCCACTACAGTAGCAGCCTTTTTCCGAGTGTGATGTGTTGACAAATCCCAGATTTAGACAGAATTATTCTGATTCAAAGACAGTGCACGATAGAAAAACTTCCGGCTAACAACTCCATCCATGCCAAGACATGTTGTTTGAAGTATGTCACTGTATTTTGTCATTTTTAGTTTCAAGAACGGCTCTCTGACTCGCGAACGTATCAGAGATAGTTGTGCGGAAGGAGACTGGAATCTATTCAACGAACTCTTGAACAGTACGCCTCGGGGAAACTTTGGCAATATGGGTGAGTCAGAAGGCCAAGCCTGCAATCAAATCAGTGTAGCCTCAGTGGTGCAAGAACTACACCAAAACAGAGCTTTTACAGCCACCCCCGGGCTCGGTCCCAGTCAGGTCGGGTGCGAGTTCAAGTCCCGCATCAGGCATGGGTGAGTTAGTTGATAGGCCAAGCCCACACTCATACCCACTCATATGTACCCCCTAATTAGCTAGCTGTTGGTGGGGTTGTCACATATTGATATATATATCTATGTATGTATGTAATATGTATACAGTAAAACCTCTTTCATACGATTCTCAAATTGATGTCAAGAATTACGGTGATGAGAGTTGAGTGTATGAAACGGGAGTGTCTGCGGGCTCTTGAACGCACATTGGCTTGCCCCGTTGATGCCACAGTAATGAGATCCTAGCTTCTTCTGTGTCGTTGACACGACTGTTGAAGAAGTGTTGTTCTAGGGATAGCTGCATGGTGAATGCTGGGCTAGAACTGGTGCTTGCAAACTTTCTGGCACAACTTTCCATGTAGAGGCCCGTATTGATTATCATTAAAAACTTGCAACCAAGTGATTGCTCCTTAATTAAGGCTGAGGATGACAAGGTAGGATCATTGTGACGGGCACCATAAGCGCCATCGTAGCACTTCAATAAAATAGTTGATTATAATGTAACTCATCTAACAAACTGTGAATATTATGATTAATAAGTCGAAGAAAATGAACAATTAGAACATTTGTAGAAATATAGTTTCAATTTTCTTTAACCACGTTGCTTCCTGCATTTCAGGATTGTTTTTTGACAAACGTGAGATCAAACCGTTTGTTCAAGGAGATTATCTGTTTAACAAAGCAGGCTGCCTAGTGAACAAGTTTACAAGCAAGGAGGTGCAAGTCCGAGCACTTGTAGAAGGGCAGTTTATTGCCCTCCGAGCACAGATAGAAGACACTGGCTTCTCTGTTGACGGTAAGTCAGACGTAGCGTTACATTATGGTTTGTGTAAATTAGTAGTCTGGTGTAAATAATCTGTTATCTCGTAAACAACTCTCCTGGCCTCCTCGCATCAGACTCACGCACCTAAGTACGTTGGATTTTAATACATTTCAATAGATTTTAAAATGTTAACTGTGGACAGTCAACATTTTCTAATATGAAATTATAAATGAAGTTAGGCCTACACATGAAGTTACATAAGAGAAGACCATGTGTTCAAAAGTGTGATGCTGTTTTTTATTAATACTTGGCAAGTCAACAGTTAATAATAACTAGACACATTGAAGTATACATTATATATCAGACTATACAGACATTCATAGTAGGTAGGCCTACAGTAAATGCTGCCAATTTGTATAGATTATTTATTGTCTCCCAAGTTGAATAAAATAATAAGCCATGTATTTTATTTTTTTCTCATGATTTTCCTGGAGGTGCCTCATTAATTTATACGACGGCAGAGTAACAGCATATTTAAAATTTTGCTATTAGCTTCTCGCAAGTCGAAAGGTTTTTCCAATTCTAAACCAAACATGTGATGATGCAGCAATTCGAGGATCTGTCATCATGAAGTGCTGGATGATCTTGTTCTGACAGGTGAGGGGGGCGGACATATCGTAGCGACCGGCGGGGCTTCTGAGAACAGAGCCCTGTTGCAAGTGCTGTCGGATGTGTGGGGGCTGCCAGTGTACGCGCTCGACTCGGCCGACTCGGCCGTGTTGGGGGCGGCCTACCAAGCAAAACACGCCCTGGCCAGGCCAGACCGCACATTCTACGAGGTGACCAGCGCCACGAGCACACTTGTGTGCCAACCTCACGCTGACTCCACTCAAGTAAGTACCGTACTTCATATACCAACTTCAATATCCAGTCACCAAGTTCATCTATGCAATAAACATGATATAAATATAACAGGAATAAATATGCTACAACACAACCCATTTCTGTATTTCAATTTAATAATAATTATGGTAATTTAGATGTTGGAATTTAGCATTTATGAATTGAACCATCCAATCTAAATATTTCACAAGGATAAATATTTTTGGTATTCTTTATGTTTCGTGGTATTTTGATTCATTCAACATTATATTTCATTTCACTTTTTTTCACTCTAGGCCTAAATGTCCTTTTCAGAGCATTTAGCTACATTCAGCTCTATCGTGAAAATTTGAACGATTTTGAAGATATTGAGCTGTATTATATGAATTTTTTTTTTCAAGAAGTGTGTTCTAATATAAAATTAACCAGAGAAACCAAAGGTCAAGTTAAAAAGAATCGTTACCGGTAAATCTTTTCTCGAATTCCTTTAAAAAATGAGTGGTACATATTCAGACAACTTCTTGTCTCAGACTGAAAAGTCCCAAAGAATGTGGAATTTTCGTTGATATGTTGAATTGTTCAGTTGTATTGTTTATCCATAGTTGGCAGCTCCTTTTTTTTGTAGTTTGCTACAAAATGCTATAATTCACATGTAAATAGGCGACCAATAATAAAAATGAATGCTCATTCCTACAGCCTTGATTATACACTGTCTAGGGAGTGAATGCGATGATTAGATGAGTGAATGCAAAGACTTCCATCTCTCTCTTATGGAGTTTTGTCTGTTTTTTTTCTGTTTGTAAGCACTGCACAGGTCGCAGGGTTTGACTGATCGACGTGAAACTTCTGTACACCCAAAACTATCCAACTTGGAACAGTATTGTTTTCAAGTTGAATCGGTTGGACCAGTCATTTAGCAAAATCAGTCTTGTTTGTGTAGTTTTGTACAAATCCCGTAGAATCGTTTTGAAAGAAGGAAATTTTCTAAAATGTCCCTGCGGGGCATGGCTCCCCCCTCCTTGCATTCACCTTTGATATGCACACCACTCAGTTTTGAGGGTGCACAATTGAGTACTTAAAATGACACAAAACGATCCTGCAGCTACAAATATGGGATTTGGCACCATTTTTAATTGTATGAGTAAAATGATTTCGGCATCTTAACCTTATCTGAAACACGCTAAACCGTTTTGAAAATGGGTGTAATTTAAAAAAACTTGAATGCGGGGCCAGAAGGGGGCCTTCCCCCCTTGCCCCCTGGGGGTCGCCAGCGTCGCGATAACAGGCCGTTGCACAACTGTTCTCATATGATATTTTATTTTCGAAACTGAAATCGCCCCCCCCCTCCATGAATATGATGAATATGACCTGGATCCGCCTCTGCCTGAAACCATTTTGATTTAAATTGCAAAGTGGTCATATTTTTCAAAGAAGCTAGTTATTATCTTATTAGCCTATGATAGGATTTTTTTTTCAAGAATTTTGAATTTCTTATTTGTTTGTACCTCAGCATTTGGGGATCATTTCCTACTTGAAACCTGTAATATGACTTACTACTTTGTTGAATCGAATACTAAATACTAAATAAATACTATATACCAATTGATAAAAGTAATGATAAATAACTATCGAGATTTTCTGTACATAAGTAATTGTGATGTGTCTGTTGATATTGTGTGTTTGTAGATATATGGTCCCATGGTGGAGCGCTACAGACTGATGGTGGCTGCACTCGAGAAAGACGCGCGCCAGTGAGCCTGTCATCCGCCTACCACTACCGTACCATTCCATCTACCACTGCTGTGCCTTTTGCAATATTCCAGCCGTCAACGAGATTTTACTCACGTGTCCCAGGAGCTAGTATTTCTGCCAGTGAGATTTGTTATGGGCAATAACAATTATAATAATTGTGTTGCTGCACAGTGCTGAAAATCACAACAAGAACTATCTCAACATAGCAAATTAGCATCTTGACCCACCCTAATTCCAAATAGGATAACCAAATCTTGTGAGAATGGCTACATGATCGACAGGTGGGAGTGTGTCTGAATAGCAAGCATAGGCCCTATTATATTATGCCCTGTTCCATCTACATTCCATTCATATTTTATATTGAAGATTTTATTGCATCTTAATGTGCTTATAGTGAGAAATAATTTTATTTAAATATTTCTGAAAGAAACGAAACATGTGAACTTACATTCTCATATTGAGCTAAGGACTGTTCATGGTTGGTCAGATCCAGTATCAATATGTGTCGAGGTTACCGGGTGGTTTCACTCGGTTGTCCCTGTCCTTGAACCTACCAATCGCTGCTCGCCCCAGTGTACAATTTGCAGTGTTGGGTAAAAACTTAACAAAAGGAACGCGTTCCTTTTTCGGGAACTTCAACGGGGAACGCGTTCCTTTTATAAAGTAAGAACTTTAACGCAACGCAGTTCCTTTTCAGTGGTAACGAGGAACGAAATTCACGTTACCGGTACTGTCAAAGTTCATTTTGAATGAACTGTACTTCAAGTACGCATATAACAAAAAATAAAAGATCGTCTAATTTTCGTATGATAGCACAGATGTGATGATAGCAGGTAGAATGTTTGTCTTGTCTCATATTTTTGAAAAACACATTTTCCTCATCACTTCCGCCCATTGTCTGACCAGTGACCACTCATTATTCCAAGTTTGTATTATTCCCCATCTTTGAAGTATTTCCCTATTCATTAGTTGTGCACTTATCTCATCCTACGATCTTTCCATTATATCAGAGTTGTCACCTGTTCTCAAGTCACGGAGTTGATGGCTCGAACCACCCTAGCGTAAGTGTGAGTGGTTGGAGAAAACGGTCAATCAACCGTCATCCTTCGTTAACATGCAGCTGCTTCTTCTGCGTATGAAGACATTCCGAGAAAACCTCCCTCTCTACCCGGTGACATCATCAATAGCCAATAAGATCCAGATAATTTTCAAAACACATGGGAGAGTTGTGTAAACACAAAATATTCATTTCACTTCAGTGTTTGATCTCGAGAGGACGTCATTGTCTAACAGCGTCAGTCCTCGGTGATCAGTGTGTAACTGCGTGTAATATTGGCTAGTGCTAGTTCATTTTACTATCGAAGTATTGTCTCATGATGGCGGATACTGCACTTTAAAACCTTTTTTTTCTTGGAGGAAAAAAATGTTATGGTAGAAATTTTATGGCCTATTGTGCATGCTGGGGAAACTGATAGGTGCACGATGTCGGCATCGTCGAACTAACGAAAGCATATTAGAGTAAGCAAATTAATGAATTACCAATTCATTATTTACTCTTTCAATTTCACTCAGTAGTCGTTTTATCCACCTACTTCTAACTGGTATTTGATAATTTGATAAAATATGATATAATTCATAATTTATGTAATTTATAATACAATATATAATTTTCAACTTATAATTTATGATATGATTTTTCAACCATTATATAGGTCTATTGATTAGATAGGTGAAAGGGTGAAACAGAATTATGAGCCTGAAAAAAATCATTCCAAAAGAAACCCACAGGATTTTGTAGCACAATCAATCAAAGTATGGTAATATATTTTGATATATTACATTTCTAATTCTCAAAAATTGACACAAAGATATTCACTCGCCTAGTAGGTATTTTCTAGCCTAGTGGTAAGGCGAGAAGAAAATCGGTACTATATTCACAATTATGAATCGTTTATAGTGAACTGACGAATATTTATATGAAAATCACTGACGTTGTATTTTTATTGATGAGAGAACAAGAATATCCATATTATTTTCAACGCCCATGAAAATACTCCTGAATCTTACGAAAAAATTTGCTTCGGTAACTTTCAAAACTACTTCAAAGTAACTTAATTTCTTGGGAACTTATCAGTTCCTTTTTTTTTTGGAGGAACTGTAACTTTAAATAGTTCCTTTTTTGGCTGAGTAACTGGAACTTTAGGTAGTTCCTTTTTTTGAGGAACTTACCCAACACTGACAATTTGATACTATGCGTTATGCGTTCTAATAATATAATAATAGCGGGTTGTCTACAGCAACTCCGGCCGTTTCCCGCACTCCAGACGCCACCTCTCTCTGTCTCTGTTTTTGTGATTCTTCCAACACTCCCGGACCAGAAAAACGTTCTAGATACCTCAAATACTTGCATCCAAGATGAAGTGCATGTGGCCATCCAAGATGAGGGAGAAATAAACAAATGTACCAGGCTTATAAAAGGGGAATTGACTAATATTGCAATGAAATACAATTGTTGTACCCCATCGATACAACATAGATCGATTAGACCTCAGCCTAATCGTATTAGGTTCTCTGAGGCAGAGGGATGCAGAAAATGATGATAATAATTATATATATATATTTATATATATATATATATATATATATATATATATATATATATATAAATATATATATATATATATATATATATATACATACATAGATATATACATATACATAGATATGTACATATGCATGAATATATATACATATACATCAATATATATAAATATACATCAATATATATATACATATACATCAATATATATATATACATATACATCAATAAATATATACATATACATCAATATATATATATATACATATACATCAATATATATATACATATACATCAATATATATATACATATACATCAATATATATATATATATACATATACATCAATCAATATATATATACATATACATCAATATATATATACATATACATCAATATATATATACATATACATCAATATATATATACATATACATCAATATAGATATACATATACATCAATATATATATACATATACATCAATATATATATATACATATACATCAATATATATATATATATATATATACATCAATATATATATACATATACATCAATATATATATACATATACATCAATATATATACATATACATCAATATATATATACATATACATAAATATATATATACATATACATAAATATATATATACATATATATACATATATATAAATATATATACATATATATAAATATATACATATATACATATATAATATACATATATACACATATATACATATATACACATATATACATATATACATATATACACATATATACATATATACACATATATACATATATACACATATATACATATATACACATATATACATATATACACATATATACATATATATATATATACATACATAGATGTATATATATACATGTATATATATACATCTATATATACATGTATATATACATGTATATATACATATATGGATACAT
>CAXFZR010000182.1:0-28650 GCA_964007535.1 Brachyptera risi | reverse complement strand
GAACCCAGTTCTTGTCTGGACCACGACTCCTCTGTTCCTTGATCAAGCTAGAATATCCCGCAGGAAGATTGCTTTCTGCTGCTCTCCAGGCTTAAACACATTTTCGAAGCAATTCACTGATATATTCACTAATATGTTCACTGATATATTCACTAATTCACTCATTCAACTCGCCATTCAACTTATCAGAATTAGTAGGCCTTCGACAACAAGTCTACAAGTGTACTGAAATGTATGCTTTTGAAAATAGGTGTGAAGTAAGAACCTCTCTAAGTAATTGCTTGAAAATATGGTTTTCCTCAGTGCGTTAAGTGTCTCTGTTAATTTGTTCGAGAATCATATATACTTGGAACATGTAGGGCCTATACTTGACAATATCTACTGGCGTTCTAACGTAGGTAACGAACCGAACCCATGCCGTGCAGAATAAGCCTTGTTCTTGAATAGCGCCTAGCGGATTGGACAACTTGCCGCTGAGAGCTCAGATGAAGGCGTAGGCCTACACGCACGATGGTATTCTGATTCGAGAACTCATGTTCCGGTTCTGGTTTAGGTGGTTTTCTGACGGTCACCATGGTCACCAAACATATCGTAACATAACATAACTGAACCCCATTAGCCGCTGTCATCTAGATAGGGCCTATGTGTGTGGCGCTTGTGGCTGTGCTTGTAGTCGAACCGGAAGTGGGTTGTCAATTGGTTGAAGTTCAGATTAGAATGGTTCAGCACATTTGTTCGCTTGGGTGAATTAGTTCAGGTCGGTTTGGGCTGCAAGCAAGAACAACAACAACAACATGCGCAGGCCACATGACCGATATACTGACGGATAGCGGCTGCCGATAATGAAATAAAACACGGGTTCTACACTTCGAGTATGGATGATATTGATATGGAATATTCCACGGGACATGTTTAAAACGATTCTCACTTTTTAATTGGCTGTCTTATCATAATTCGATTCGAATACACGTTTGTGAGCCACCACGTGACCGCTGGTCGCACCCCGAAACAACCTGACTGAGATATTTCTTGTTCCGTCTCGAATCGAGTCTTTTGACCTCAAATGAAACAACATTTCATATTCTTGGATCATCTCACGTTTACAGTCCCCTATTACAATCAGAAACAAGAAAAGACGTAACATATCACTTTGACTATCTTCATTTCTACCATCACCATCATCGATTCAACTCATATACACACACATATATATATATCTATCTATATATATATATATATATATATATATATATATATATATATATATATATATATATATATATATATATGAATATATATATATATATACATATATATATATATATTTATATATATATATATATATATATATATATATATATATATATATATATATATATATATATAGATATATATATATATATATATATATATATATATATATATATATATATATATATATAGAGATATATATATATTTATATGTATATATATATATATATATATATATATATATATATATATATATATATATGCATATATATATATGTATATGTATATATATATATATATATATATATATATATATATATATATATATATATATATATATATATATATATATATGAATATATATATATATATATATGAATATATATATATATATATATATATATATATATATATATATATATATATATATATATATGTATATATATATATATATATATATATATATATATATATATATATAAATATATATATATATATATATATATATATATATATATATATATATATATATATATATATATATATATATAAATATATATATATATATATATATATATATATATATATATATATATATATATATATATATATATATATATGTATATATATTCAATATAATCGTTGAGTGATTTACATATTCTATACGAAGTTGATTTCGGGGTTCGACTTATTATTTTCCTACCCAGCAATTAATTGATGGCCACGGCGTCCATGAAATGGGAGTTCGATCGCTTTGGAATGTTGAAAGAGATGTTGGCCTTGGAAGAGCTTTGGACGCCATCACGGCCAGCTGTGACGTCACTAGAGGGAAGCTCGCAGAGGATGGCGGCTAGATTCGTACATATTGACAAATTAGAAATTACCTTTTTTCATCAACTCTTTTCCAAGAGTTAAATAAAGCCTGAGAGTCGAGGAATTGGTTTGCGCTTGAGGTTTTTGTCGCTGGATGGCGACACGGTCGCTCGAGGTCGCGTCACTCGGATGACCTATGAGGGAACACGTGTCACGAGGCATGCGCAGTAGAGTCGCGTGATCGGCCTGCATGTCGGCCCGAGCGCCAACTTCACCATGATCAGGATACAAAGTCAATTATTCATACTCATCCTTTTTTCGATCCGTTCAATTGTATAGATGTCCTTGGGGCAGAAAACCATTCATATATATATATATATATATATATATATATATATATATATATATATATATATATATATATATATATATATATATATATATATATATATATATATATATATATATTATATACATATATATATATATATATATATATATATATATATATATATATATATATATATATATATATATTTGTGTATATATGGCTTTCTGTATGAATTGAACAATCGGAAATGTATTCTCGAGATTGCACCGGCAGCGTGAAACTGAAGAGGAAGTATAATATCCTCAGCCCTACAATAATATAATATCATCTCTAATCTCTATGGGTTCAAGTTCTTGTAATCCATCAAAGACATCGATGCAATCTCGTTATTCCATTTGTGTAGCATCATCTCATTATATTGTACATATAAATATGATATCGTAAAGTAAGTAGATCGATACCGAGCCAATAGATGTGGATCATCACACTGCGTGGTCGGACAACGATATAGCATCAGGAATTGATAGGGAAACATTCTGTGCTATCGTAATTCCATGAGGCAATTCACACGCAGCAAGCGTCAGACCTCTTTCTGATCCAACCCCAATATCATCACAATAACCGGTCAAAAGTGAAAAACAGAGTATACCTAAATGCCCATATACCTATGGAATATGGTGATCCATTTGTGTGCATCCTGTTAACTCATATATTCTCTCGGATACTTCATGAGAACTGCGTCCATTGAAAAACAATCATCATCTTTTATTTTGATTGTTATCAATTTTTTAAATGGGTAATTGGATGAGTGAAGTGGAGACTCAATTTCACCATACCCGAGAATAAGTCCTTTTTTTTGTTCTCCACAGGTCAGACGAAGATTCAAAATCAATTGAGACTTGGCATACACAACTATCCCTATCTAATTCAATACTGTATAGTTTTGAGGCGTGATAGGTTGAACCACTTCTGAGAAAACTAATTCCAAAGTTTTTTAAAAATCCCGTGAGAATAAAAGAGAGAAAAAATTCATGAATAATATGTCATCCGAGAGAATTCAAATTCTCAGAAGATTTCAATCTAATAATGATACACATTATTCCGAACTTTAACTCAAATCGAACCAGCCATCTTGATGTAAAAAAATATATATAATGTAATTTTTGTGAATCACTCAAAGCTATTAAGATACAGTATTGAATTCAAGCTACAGGTGTCACCACTTTATTGTAAACGATTAAGACAAAGCCTTCTTTATTATCATATGAATTAATAATAGAAAATAAGGTGGCAGTGATGTAATGGTTTGGATATCAAGGTGTGTATATATATATATATATATATATATATATATATATATATATATATATAATATATATATATATATATATATATAATAACCAATTCAAAGATAAGTTGATATGTTCCAGCTCATCCATCAACGCGGAAACACATAACGCGTTTGCCTAAACACTTACTATTCAAAAAAATCCACGTCTCCAATGAAGACTTGACTTTGAGTGAAAAATCGATCCAGTATATCCTCAATTTTCGATTTTGACATTGATTCCTGCAAGACATCGATTAGGAAAATGTAAATGTGATTGATACATTGAGTATCAACTATTTGAATGAAAAAAGAAAAGAAATATGATTCATACAATAGTCTAGTTATACCATATTACGTATGGATAACTCAGTATGGAGGATGTGGTAGATTTCAGGCCCACATATCGATTAGAATATTCCCAAGTGTGAGTCCTTGTTGGGAGAACTGGAGTATTGACTGGGCCGTGTCCGCAGCCCGACACGTGTTCGTGCAGTGGATAGCCGCACGTGATGCTCATGGCTTGTTGGGGGGGAGGGGGGGGGGGGGCAGGAGATCTGTTCTCAATCACAGATTCAACTAACAATAGGGGCGTTCGACTAAACGCCGTGTTGTTATCAATAACGTGCCACACTTTCCAAGCCGAGTCGAGCCGGATCGGTCGATCGGTCGATAATGCACTTGATTGAAATCAGACGCGGTATCTTGTTGATGTTGAATGCTGGTGCTTTGGAAACTATTGTTGTCATTAGGCCCACTTTTATCATTCTTTCTGATACACTTGATGGATTGTACAGATATTAGGGAGTCACAATGTTAACACACGGCTCAGCTGCACGTTGATCTAGACTAGGCAAACGCGTTATGTGTTTCCGCGTTGATGGATGAGCTGGAACATATCAACTTATACCTGTGGATTGGTTATTATATATATATATATATACACCTTGAGATTCAAACAATTACGTCACTGCCATCCTATTTCCTGAATAATTTCTATAATGATGAGGAACACTTTGTTTTTATCGTTTCCGATGATTGGTGATACCTGTTGCTTGGATTTAATTGGTTTCTTAATAGCTCTGAGTGATTTTGAGAAATTGGATTATATATTTTTTCACATCAAAACGGCTGATCCGATCGGACTTGAAGCTCGGAATAAGGTGTATAATCATTACCGGTATATTGAAATTCCCCGAAAATTTGAATTCTCTCGAAAGAAATATTTCGACGGATTTTTTCCTCCTGGTAATTCTTATGGGATAGTTGAAAATGTTGAAATGAGTTTTCTCAGAAGTGATTCAACCGATTGCACCTAAAAACTATACAGTATCGAGTTAGATGAGGATACTTGTTCATGCTGAGTTTCAACTCATTTCGAATTTTCGTTTGACCTGTGGAGCGCGAACAAAAAAGAAAAAAGATATGGGCATTTTTGGGGGGTAGGCCTATAGTGGAATTGAGTCTTCGCTTCGCTCATCCAATCATCATATATAATGATATTTTAATATATGAAACTCAATATATATATATATATATATATATATATATATATATATATATATATATATATATATATATATATATATATATATATATATATATTTCATAATATAGCTTCAATATACATTTCAAACATATTTTCATACATTAACTTGAATCTATCAGTGAATATATTGACAACAAGAGCGCCTTGCGAATCGGGAAGTGAGAAGTGGGATGATCGGGAACCAATACGAGACAGTATAGAGACTGGGAATCTGCCACGTCGAATATGTTGCTATTCGAAATATCGGGCCATCGATCACAAACCATGTCCCCAGCTCAGTTCAGATCCCTCATTTGTCTCAAAAGTTGATCTCGAAACATATCAAAACTTCGTTTCTCTCTCTCACTCATTCATCTCCTTGTCAGATAAGTGTTGAAACTGAAGTGAGATATCAAATCCAACAGAAGATCTTTGTTTATCCGGACGCTGAAACACGAAACAATTCTTCAAGTTCCTGGAATGATATATAAGTTTATTATACAATTCCTTGAGAGGATCTTGAATATTGCATCAAAGAGCGCTATACGAAACAACACGGAACTGTTTGTAATTAAAAGAACAAGCAAGATGCTTGTATCGTATAGTTAACACAGCCGAGATGTTAATCTGAGATTGCGAACAGAACTTCTCTTGCAGAGTGGAATTAATTAACTCGGTCTTCTCGATTTGTTGCTGAAAGTCAGCTAAGCATGGCTGCTGCCATCCGTTCTCTCGCGGTAATCACATATTTGTATGCAGTTCCAGGTAATTAGACAGATTGATTATCTTTTTATTACATATTGTTATCAACAGAGCCATATTTGAAGTCTGACTGCACACGTTCGTCTTCCTCAGATATCGCATTGTTGTGCTTTATCAGATCCCACTCTCTCAGATCGTTGGAAATCTCACCACATAATGGCTTTCAACGACGTACTATACTGATGGCTACGATCTATTGGCGTCGGTGGATGATCAATGAGATTATGGGATGATGAGATGAAAGGTTAATTAATTATTATTTTGATTTTTTAAATTTTTTTATTTTAAAATCTTATCTCTTGATAAAACATTTCAGCTGATCCCTGATTCCTGAAGTATGTACACAGTTTTGAATTATTGATATATCAAAGTGCTTGCTCACATATCGATCGAGAGGAATGGAAGTGCATTGGAACTCAGTGGCGTGATTGAAACTCAGTGGCGTGGTTGGAACTCAGTGGCGTGATTGGAACTCAGTGGCGTGATTGGAACTCAGTGGCGTGATTGGAACTCAGTGGCGTGATTGGAACTCAGTGGCGTGATTGGAACTCAGTGGCGTGATTGGAACTCAGTGGCGTGATTGGAACTCAGTGGCGTGATCGAGTGAGAACTCGAGTCTGTGGCAATCTGTCCGATATATTTGAGGATATTCTGATGGATGGAATGAGCTAGAATTGTGTTATTATTGATTGATGTTCGATGACGAACTCCTCTCTCGATAAACTGTTCGACATTCGAGAATCAACCGCGTCTCACTAGAACGCATGTGAATGATTAAAAAAAAAAAAAATATATATATATATATATATATATATATATATATATATATATATATATATATATATATATATGTGTGTGTGTTTATATATATATATATATATATATATATATATATATATATATATATATATATATATATATATATATATACATATATATATATAAATATATATATATATATATATATATATATATATATATATATATATATATATATATATATGTATATATATATATATATATATATATATATATATATATATATATATATATATATATATATATATATATATATATATACATATATATATATATATATTTATATATATATGTTCATATATATATATATATATATATATATATATATATATATATATATATATATATATATATATATATATATATATATATATATATACATATATATATATATATTTATATATATATATATATATATATATATATATATATATATATATATATATATATATATATATATATATATATATATATATATATATATATATATATATATATATATATATATATATATTCATATATATATATATATATATATATATATATATATATATATATATATATATATATATATATATATATATACATATATATATATATATATATATATATATATATATATATATATATATATATATATATATATATATATATATATATATATATTAAATATATATATATATATATATATATATATATATATATTAAATATATATATATATATATATATATATATATATATATATATATATATATATGTGTATATATATATATATATTCATGAATTTATCTACAATAACCTTCATATTTGGGAATATGGATATAACTTATATAACTCATGAATATATACACATTTACATTTCTACATCGTGAATGATATCCTGATGATATGTGCATTATTCATTTGAAGAGTTTTGGATATCAGAATTGAAAGTTGTAACAAGTTGAAAGTTGAAAGTGGACACAATATCTGGCCGGAGAGCCACCGAGCAGGATAGAATCCTTATAGCATCCTGAATACACACACACGGCCCATTAGAAGAAGCGGCCCGTTAGTGTCGCCGGTAACGGCCCACCTAGCATCCTGGATAAACACATACGGCCCATCAGGAGAAGCGGCCCGTTAGTGTCGCCGGTAACGGCCCATTCAACTGCAACTTTGTCGCCACGCAGGTTCACCACTACCATAAAAAACAAGTTTGAAATTAAAATTCCGGGTTCTTCGCCAACCAAGTTTATCGTTACTCTTAGTCAGAACGGGAACATTAAGTGAGGTTAAACCCGTTAAAAGGCGTTTATTGGATGGCTTTTACCCTCACTACTGTTGCAGGTGTCATAAGCGGCTTTCAGAAATCATAAACTACTGAGAAATGTCTGGATATGTTAAATATAGAGATAAATATTGTGAATAATGTTTCTGCGAATAATTTTAACGATTGTTTGTCCGCGTTTCTTCTCATGTTATATAGGTGTATTAAATATTAATAACTCTTCAAGAACGCGTTAGGTCAAACCACAGATGTCTATCGTATTCTCATACCGTGATTATATAGGCTATTTTAATTGACTTTCCCAGCGTATGCATCAACAATACATTTGTCATAGATTTGAAATTCTTGGAAAATATACAACTTAGCTACGTGAGGTAGTTACTTCTGTGGTTTTCCTCTCTCGTCCGGCCAAACCTCAGTCCTTCTGTTTGCCCAGGTTGACCAGCCTACAGTGGTGAGTCGACATGCTGCAATGAGATGGCATGCTTGTCAGAAGGTTATAGAGGTCTGAGAAGTCGGGCCAAATGAGATGAAACCGAAGAAAAGATTCTTAATTCATAAGCTGATACTTTTCCTACCGACATCTGAAACTCGTCACAGTCATTGTGGCCCAATAGGGGCGGGGCGAAGGATGATAAGCTGGGGTCGTGTGCACTGGGCACCACAAGGGCGATCTCACCACCCCAAACAAACAGCCAGATTCAATGTCACTCATTCGGGTCATTCCAGAAACTATGGTGATGAGTTGAGATTCAGGAAGAAGAATTCACAAGTCCTGTTGGGAGAAAAGATTCCATTCATCTCTCGGAATATATCTTTTCTCTCTCTTTCTTCTATCTTCTTCTTTTTTCAACCAATACTGTCGAATATCGATACTGACGACTGAATACTGGAGATGTTCTTGGACCGGGCTTGATGACAGGCGAACTGGTACTACACGGACTGTGATTGGTTGACATTGTTGTCTCATCTGGCACGTCACGTGACAGAAGCCTATATCACTCTCCACACTCGCAGCATTATCGAACTTCATATTTGATTGAGTATAAAAATATAATCCAAGTAATTTCATGCTTTACATTCCATATCTTATAGAATATCCGGTTCCACGTACATTAATTGGTTACGGTGTATTAAACTGGTTTGAGAAACTATTACAAGTAATTCCAGCCTCACATTGAAGTTGGTTGATTCTGTTAACGTGGTTAGTGAGAGCGCCTGCGCGGTGGCTTGGCTGGATAACATGCTAGACTCGAGACTAGTACGACAACAAAGCAGAAACTACGAGGCCAGGATTTAATTGCAGAGCTAGTAGCTGGAGAAACCAGAGTCTTGTTATGCAAGCTCAGTGTCTGAATATTATATAGTCTCAGAGACATTCATCAGATCCAAGAAATAATACATTCTCCGATCTCATGGTAATGATCTGTTCATATATATATATATATATATATATATATATATATATATATATATATATATATATATATATATATATATATATATATATATATATATATATATATATAAATATATATATATATATATATATATATATATATATGTATATATATATATATATATTTATGGTAGTAATATTTCTGCGGTAATGCCACTATGTTGAAACTCTTCGTGTCGACGTTTCGGCAGAATTTGCTCCGCCATATTCAGGACTCGGTCGGTGGTCAGCACTCGAATGACCACCGACCGAGTCCTGAATATGGCAGAGCAAATTCTGCCGAAACGTCGACACGAAGAGTTTCAACATAGTGGCATTACCGCAGAAATATTACTACCAACTACCATCGGCCACGAGAACCTACGTAAGCACATATATATTTATATATATATATATATATATATATATATATATATATTTCATATATATATAAGAATGAATATATATATATATATATATATATATATATATATATATATATATATCATATATATAAGAATAAATATATATATATATATATATATTCACATATATATATATATATATATATATATATATATATATATATATATATATATATATTTATTTCATATATATATATAAGAATAAATAAATATATATATATTCACATATATATATATATATATATATATATATATATATATATATATATATATATATATATATATATATGTATATAAACATAAATATATATATATATACATATATATATATATATATATATATATATATATATATATGTATATATATATATAAATATATATATATATATATATATATATATATATATATATATATATATATATATATATATACGTGAATATATATATATATATATATATATATATATATATATATATATTTATATATATATATATATATTCTTATTTATATAATATATATATATATATATATATATATATATATATATATATATATATATATATATATATATATATATATATATACATATGTGTGTATATTTCAATCAAGTTATTATCAACGAGTCCCCATATATCCTGACCCCCCATGGGTCGTTGAACACAGGTTCCGGTGCAGCAAGAGGTTGTTTCAGCATGAATGTGTGTGCGCGAGTAGAGCGTGGGACGCCGACAAGACAATGTACAAGCCATGGGTGTGAATACATTGTGCCGAGCCGAGCAAACAATGACTCCCCCCGACCCCATCGACTTCTGTTTCTCTTCCGACGGCAGCGTTTGATCGCCGCTCACATATCATTATGAGAGTTAATTATCCGAATGTTCAGGACGTCAAGTCCATGTGCCGTGATTCAGAGCAGCTGTCGGTTATAATATCGGCCAGTCTGGAGGTTAACGATAAACGTTTACAGGGTTCAGTGGATCGTTCAACGTTCCTATGTTACCGATTACACGTTTACTCTTACACGTTAACTTGACTCAATAAAGAAACTATAAAACCTAATGTGGTGAACGTTCATCTAGCTAGTAGCTACCATATTATTCCAGTTCAGTTCATTTTTGTTCAGTATTTAGATAAATCTGACCCTTGATTTTGCTAGATTTGTTAGTTTGCTAGATTTTGCTAGATTTGTTAGTTAGATTGCACGTTTAACAATATTGAGCATCGTCACATGAGGCTGAAATATGACACATAGGAATATAGGTGATCATTGAACCTGATTCCAGCGAGACATGCGGACAATAACACTGCAGTCACATGAGGCTGAGATATGACACATAGGAATATAGGTGATCATTGAACCTGATTCCAGCGAGACATACGGACAATAACACTGCAGTCACATGAGGCTGAAATATGACACATAGGAATAACTTATAGGTGATCATTGGACCTGATTCCAGCGAGACATACGGACAATAACACTGCAGTCACATGAGGCTGAAACATGACACATAGGAATAAAGTTGATCATTGAACCTGATTCCAGCGAGACATACGGACAATAACACCGCAGTCACATGAGGCTGAAACATGACACATAGGAATAAAGTTGATCATTGAACCTGATTCCAGCGAGACATACGGACAATAACACCGCAGTCACATGAGGCTGAAATATGAAACATAGGAATATAGTTGATCATTGAACCTGATTCCAGCGAGACATACGGACAATAACACTGCAGTCACATGAGGCTGAAACATGAAACATAGGAATATAGGTGATCGTTGAACCTGATTCCAGCGAGACATACGGACAATAACACCGCAGTCACATGAGGCTGAAACATGACACATAGGAATAAAGTTGATCATTGAACCTGATTCCAGCGAGACATACGGACAATAACACTGCAGTCACATGAGGCTGAAACATGAAACATAGGAATATAGGTGATCGTTGAACCTGATTCCAGCGAGACATACGGACAATAACACCGCAGTCACATGAGGCTGAAACATGACACATAGGAATATAGGTGATCATTGAACCTGATTCCAGCGAGACATACGGACAATAACACTGCAGTCACATGAGGCTGAAACATGACACATAGGAATAAAGTTGATCATTGAACCTGATTCCAGCGAGACATGCGGACAATAACACTGCAGTCACATGAGGCTGAAACATGAAACATAGGAATATAGGTGATCGTTGAACCTGATTCCAGCGAGACATACGGACAATAACACCGCAGTCACATGAGGCTGAAACATGACACATAGGAATAAAGTTGATCATTGAACCTGATTCCAGCGAGACATACGGACAATAACACTGCAGTCACATGAGGCTGAAACATGACACATAGGAATATAGGTGATCATTGAACCTGATTCCAGCGAGACATACGGACAATAACACCGCAGTCACATGAGGCTGAAACATGACACATAGGAATAAAGTTGATCATTGAACCTGATTCCAGCGAGACATACGGACAATAACACTGCAGTCACATGAGGCTGAAACATGACACATAGGAATATAGGTGATCGTTGAACCTGATTCCAGCGAGACATACGGACAATAACACCGCAGTCACATGAGGCTGAAACATGACACATAGGAATATAGGTGATCATTGAACCTGATTCCAGCGAGACATACGGACAATAACACTGCAGTCACATGAGGCTGAAACATGACAAATAGGAATAAAGTTGATCATTGAACCTGATTCCAGCGAGACATGCGGACAATAACACTGCAGTCACATGAGGCTGAAACATGAAACATAGGAATATAGGTGATCGTTGAACCTGATTCCAGCGAGACATGCGGACAATAACACTGCAGTCACATGAGGCTGAAACATGAAACATAGGAATATAGGTGATCGTTGAACCTGATTCCAGCGAGACATACGGACAATAACACTGCAGTCACATGAGGCTGAAACATGAAACATAGGAATATAGGTGATCGTTGAACCTGATTCCAGCGAGACATACGGACAATAACACTGCAGTCACATGAGGCTGAAACATGAAACATAGGAATATAGGTGATCGTTGAACCTGATTCCAGCGAGACATACGGACAATAACACTGCAGTCACATGAGGCTGAAACATGAAACATAGGAATATAGGTGATCGTTGAACCTGATTCCAGCGAGACATACGGACAATAACACTGCAGTCACATGAGGCTGAAACATGAAACATAGGAATATAGGTGATCGTTGAACCTGATTCCAGCGAGACATACGGACAATAACACCGCAGTCACATGAGGCTGAAACATGACACATAGGAATATAGGTGATCGTTGAACCTGATTCCAGCGAGACATACGGACCATAACACCGCAGTCACATGAGGCTGAAACATGACACATAGGAATATAGGTGATCGTTGAACCTGATTCCAGCGAGACATACGGACAATAACACCGCAGTCACATGAGGCTGAAACATGACACATAGGAATATAGGTGATCGTTGAACCTGATTCCAGCGAGACATACGGACAATAACACTGCAGTCACATGAGGCTGAAACATGAAACATAGGAATATAGGTGATCGTTGAACCTGATTCCAGCGAGACATACGGACAATAACACCGCAGTCACATGAGGCTGAAACATGACACATAGGAATATAGGTGATCATTGAACCTGATTCCAGCGAGACATACGGACAATAACACTGCAGTCACATGAGGCTGAAACATGAAACATAGGAATATAGGTGATCGTTGAACCTGATTCCAGCGAGACATACGGACAATAACACCGCAGTCACATGAGGCTGAAACATGACACATAGGAATATAGGTGATCGTTGAACCTGATTCCAGCGAGACATACGGACAATAACACCGCAGTCACATGAGGCTGAAACATGACACATAGGAATATAGGTGATCATTGAACCTGATTCCAGCGAGACATGCGGACAATAACACTGCAGTCACATGAGGCTGAGATATGACACATAGGAATATAGGTGATCATTGAACCTGATTCCAGCGAGACATACGGACAATAACACTGCAGTCACATGAGGCTGAAACATGACACATAGGAATATAGGTGATCATTGAACCTGATTCCAGCGAGACATGCGGACAATAACACCGCAGTCACATGAGGCTGAAATATGACACATAGGAATATAGGTGATCATTGAACCTGATTCCAGCGAGACATGCGGACAATAACACCGCAGTCACATGAGGCTGAAATATGACAGATAGGAATATAGGTGATCATTGAACCTGATTCCAGCGAGACATACGGACAATAACACCGCAGTCACATGAGGCTGAAATATGACACATAGGAATATAGGTGATCATTGAACCTGATTCCAGCGAGACATGCGGACAATAACACCGCAGTCACATGAGGCTGAAACATGACACATAGGAATATAGGTGATCATTGAACCTGATTCCAGCGAGACATGCGGACAATAACACCGCAGTCACATGAGGCTGAAACATGAAACATAGGAATATAGGTGATCGTTGAACCTGATTCCAGCGAGACATGCGGACAATAACACCGCAGTCACATGAGGCTGAAATATGACACATAGGAATATAGGTGATCATTGAACCTGATTCCAGCGAGACATGCGGACAATAACACCGCAGTCACATGAGGCTGAAACATGAAACATAGGAATATAGGTGATCATTGAACCTGATTCCAGCGAGACATACGGACAATAACACTGCAGTCACATGAGGCTGAAATATGACACATAGGAATAACTTATAGGTGATCATTGGACCTGATTCCAGCGAGACATACGGACAATAACACTGCAGTCACATGAGGCTGAAACATGACACATAGGAATAAAGTTGATCATTGAACCTGATTCCAGCGAGACATACGGACAATAACACCGCAGTCACATGAGGCTGAAACATGACACATAGGAATAAAGTTGATCATTGAACCTGATTCCAGCGAGACATACGGACAATAACACCGCAGTCACATGAGGCTGAAATATGAAACATAGGAATATAGTTGATCATTGAACCTGATTCCAGCGAGACATACGGACAATAACACTGCAGTCACATGAGGCTGAAACATGAAACATAGGAATATAGGTGATCGTTGAACCTGATTCCAGCGAGACATACGGACAATAACACCGCAGTCACATGAGGCTGAAACATGACACATAGGAATAAAGTTGATCATTGAACCTGATTCCAGCGAGACATACGGACAATAACACTGCAGTCACATGAGGCTGAAACATGAAACATAGGAATATAGGTGATCGTTGAACCTGATTCCAGCGAGACATACGGACAATAACACCGCAGTCACATGAGGCTGAAACATGACACATAGGAATATAGGTGATCATTGAACCTGATTCCAGCGAGA
This sequence comes from Brachyptera risi, assembly GCA_964007535.1. NCBI lineage: Eukaryota > Metazoa > Arthropoda > Insecta > Plecoptera > Taeniopterygidae > Brachyptera > Brachyptera risi. The sequence goes on along the minus strand of CAXFZR010000182.1, from coordinate 13,258 downwards.
CATACGGACAATAACACTGCAGTCACATGAGGCTGAAACATGACACATAGGAATAAAGTTGATCATTGAACATGATTCCAGCGAGACATGCGGACAATAACACTGCAGTCACATGAGGCTGAAACATGAAACAAAAGAATATAGGTGATCGTTGAACCTGATTCCAGCGAGACATACGGACAATAACACCGCAGTCACATGAGGCTGAAACATGACACATAGGAATAAAGTTGATCATTGAACCTGATTCCAGCGAGACATACGGACAATAACACTGCAGTCACATGAGGCTGAAACATGACACATAGGAATATAGGTGATCATTGAACCTGATTCCAGCGAGACATACGGACAATAACACCGCAGTCACATGAGGCTGAAACATGACACATAGGAATAAAGTTGATCATTGAACCTGATTCCAGCGAGACATACGGACAATAACACTGCAGTCACATGAGGCTGAAACATGACACATAGGAATATAGGTGATCGTTGAACCTGATTCCAGCGAGACATACGGACAATAACACCGCAGTCACATGAGGCTGAAACATGACACATAGGAATATAGGTGATCATTGAACCTGATTCCAGCGAGACATACGGACAATAACACTGCAGTCACATGAGGCTGAAACATGACACATAGGAATAAAGTTGATCATTGAACCTGATTCCAGCGAGACATGCGGACAATAACACTGCAGTCACATGAGGCTGAAACATGAAACATAGGAATATAGGTGATCGTTGAACCTGATTCCAGCGAGACATGCGGACAATAACACTGCAGTCACATGAGGCTGAAACATGAAACATAGGAATATAGGTGATCGTTGAACCTGATTCCAGCGAGACATACGGACAATAACACTGCAGTCACATGAGGCTGAAACATGAAACATAGGAATATAGGTGATCGTTGAACCTGATTCCAGCGAGACATACGGACAATAACACTGCAGTCACATGAGGCTGAAACATGAAACATAGGAATATAGGTGATCGTTGAACCTGATTCCAGCGAGACATACGGACAATAACACTGCAGTCACATGAGGCTGAAACATGAAACATAGGAATATAGGTGATCGTTGAACCTGATTCCAGCGAGACATACGGACAATAACACCGCAGTCACATGAGGCTGAAACATGACACATAGGAATATAGGTGATCGTTGAACCTGATTCCAGCGAGACATACGGACAATAACACCGCAGTCACATGAGGCTGAAACATGACACATAGGAATATAGGTGATCGTTAAACCTGATTCCAGCGAGACATACGGACAATAACACCGCAGTCACATGAGGCTGAAACATGACACATAGGAATATAGGTGATCGTTGAACCTGATTCCAGCGAGACATACGGACAATAACACTGCAGTCACATGAGGCTGAAACATGAAACATAGGAATATAGGTGATCGTTGAACCTGATTCCAGCGAGACATACGGACAATAACACCGCAGTCACATGAGGCTGAAACATGACACATAGGAATATAGGTGATCATTGAACCTGATTCCAGCGAGACATACGGACAATAACACTGCACTCACATGAGGCTGAAACATGAAACATAGGAATATAGGTGATCGTTGAACCTGATTCCAGCGAGACATACGGACAATAACACCGCAGTCACATGAGGCTGAAACATGACACATAGGAATATAGGTGATCGTTGAACCTGATTCCAGCGAGACATACGGACAATAACACCGCAGTCACATGAGGCTGAAACATGACACATAGGAATATAGGTGATCGTTGAACCTGATTCCAGCGAGACATACGGACAATAACACCGCAGTCACATGAGGCTGAAACATGACACATAGGAATATAGGTGATCATTGAACCTGATTCCAGCGAGACATACGGACAATAACACTGCAGTCACATGAGGCTGAAACATGAAACATAGGAATATAGGTGATCGTTGAACCTGATTCCAGCGAGACATACGGACAATAACACCGCAGTCACATGAGGCTGAAATATGACAGATAGGAATATAGGTGATCATTGAACCTGATTCCAGCGAGACATGCGGACAATAACACTGCAGTCACATGAGGCTGAGATATGACACATAGGAATATAGGTGATCATTGAACCTGATTCCAGCGAGACATACGGACAATAACACAGAAAGTCACATGAGGCTGAAACATGACACATAGGAATATAGGTGATCATTGAACCTGATTCCAGCGAGACATGCGGACAATAACACCGCAGTCACATGAGGCTGAAATATGACACATAGGAATATAGGTGATCATTGAACCTGATTCCAGCGAGACATGCGGACAATAACACCGCAGTCACATGAGGCTGAAATATGACAGATAGGAATATAGGTGATCATTGAACCTGATTCCAGCGAGACATACGGACAATAACACCGCAGTCACATGAGGCTGAAATATGACACATAGGAATATAGGTGATCATTGAACCTGATTCCAGCGAGACATGCGGACAATAACACCGCAGTCACATGAGGCTGAAACATGACACATAGGAATATAGGTGATCATTGAACCTGATTCCAGCGAGACATGCGGACAATAACACCGCAGTCACATGAGGCTGAAACATGAAACATAGGAATATAGGTGATCGTTGAACCTGATTCCAGCGAGACATGCGGACAATAACACCGCAGTCACATGAGGCTGAAATATGACACATAGGAATATAGGTGATCATTGAACCTGATTCCAGCGAGACATGCGGACAATAACACCGCAGTCACATGAGGCTGAAACATGAAACATAGGAATATAGGTGATCGTTGAACCTGATTCCAGCGAGACATACGGACAATAACACCGCAGTCACATGAGGCTGAAACATGACACATAGGAATATAGGTGATCATTGAACCTGATTCCAGCGAGACATACGGACAATAACACCGCAGTCACATGAGGCTGAAACATGAAACATAGGAATATAGGTGATCATTGAACCTGATTCCAGCGAGACATACGGACAATAACACCGCAGTCACATGAGGCTGAAATATGACACATAGGAATATAGGTGATCATTGAACCTGATTCCAGCGAGACATGCGGACAATAACACTGCAGTCACATGAGGCTGAGATATGACACATAGGAATATAGGTGATCATTGAACCTGATTCCAGCGAGACATACGGACAATAACACTGCAGTCACATGAGGCTGAAACATGACACATAGGAATATAGGTGATCATTGAACCTGATTCCAGCGAGACATGCGGACAATAACACCGCAGTCACATGAGGCTGAAATATGACACATAGGAATATAGGTGATCATTGAACCTGATTCCAGCGAGACATGCGGACAATAACACCGCAGTCACATGAGGCTGAAATATGACAGATAGGAATATAGGTGATCATTGAACCTGATTCCAGCGAGACATACGGACAATAACACCGCAGTCACATGAGGCTGAAATATGACACATAGGAATATAGGTGATCATTGAACCTGATTCCAGCGAGACATGCGGACAATAACACCGCAGTCACATGAGGCTGAAACATGACACATAGGAATATAGGTGATCATTGAACCTGATTCCAGCGAGACATGCGGACAATAACACCGCAGTCACATGAGGCTGAAACATGAAACATAGGAATATAGGTGATCGTTGAACCTGATTCCAGCCAGACATGCGGACAATAACACCGCAGTCACATGAGGCTGAAATATGACACATAGGAATATAGGTGATCATTGAACCTGATTCCAGCGAGACATGCGGACAATAACACCGCAGTCACATGAGGCTGAAACATGAAACATAGGAATATAGGTGATCATTGAACCTGATTCCAGCGAGACATACGGACAATAACACTGCAGTCACATGAGGCTGAAATATGACACATAGGAATAACTTATAGGTGATCATTGGACCTGATTCCAGCGAGACATACGGACAATAACACTGCAGTCACATGAGGCTGAAACATGACACATAGGAATAAAGTTGATCATTGAACCTGATTCCAGCGAGACATACGGACAATAACACCGCAGTCACATGAGGCTGAAACATGACACATAGGAATAAAGTTGATCATTGAACCTGATTCCAGCGAGACATACGGACAATAACACCGCAGTCACATGAGGCTGAAATATGAAACATAGGAATATAGTTGATCATTGAACCTGATTCCAGCGAGACATACGGACAATAACACTGCAGTCACATGAGGCTGAAACATGAAACATAGGAATATAGGTGATCGTTGAACCTGATTCCAGCGAGACATACGGACAATAACACCGCAGTCACATGAGGCTGAAACATGACACATAGGAATAAAGTTGATCATTGAACCTGATTCCAGCGAGACATACGGACAATAACACTGCAGTCACATGAGGCTGAAACATGAAACATAGGAATATAGGTGATCGTTGAACCTGATTCCAGCGAGACATACGGACAATAACACCGCAGTCACATGAGGCTGAAACATGACACATAGGAATATAGGTGATCATTGAACCTGATTCCAGCGAGACATACGGACAATAACACTGCAGTCACATGAGGCTGAAACATGACACATAGGAATAAAGTTGATCATTGAACCTGATTCCAGCGAGACATGCGGACAATAACACTGCAGTCACATGAGGCTGAAACATGAAACATAGGAATATAGGTGATCGTTGAACCTGATTCCAGCGAGACATACGGACAATAACACCGCAGTCACATGAGGCTGAAACATGACACATAGGAATAAAGTTGATCATTGAACCTGATTCCAGCGAGACATACGGACAATAACACTGCAGTCACATGAGGCTGAAACATGACACATAGGAATATAGGTGATCATTGAACCTGATTCCAGCGAGACATACGGACAATAACACCGCAGTCACATGAGGCTGAAACATGACACATAGGAATAAAGTTGATCATTGAACCTGATTCCAGCGAGACATACGGACAATAACACTGCAGTCACATGAGGCTGAAACATGACACATAGGAATATAGGTGATCGTTGAACCTGATTCCAGCGAGACATACGGACAATAACACCGCAGTCACATGAGGCTGAAACATGACACATAGGAATATAGGTGATCATTGAACCTGATTCCAGCGAGACATACGGACAATAACACTGCAGTCACATGAGGCTGAAACATGACACATAGGAATAAAGTTGATCATTGAACCTGATTCCAGCGAGACATGCGGACAATAACACTGCAGTCACATGAGGCTGAAACATGAAACATAGGAATATAGGTGATCGTTGAACCTGATTCCAGCGAGACATGCGGACAATAACACTGCAGTCACATGAGGCTGAAACATGAAACATAGGAATATAGGTGATCGTTGAACCTGATTCCAGCGAGACATACGGACAATAACACTGCAGTCACATGAGGCTGAAACATGAAACATAGGAATATAGGTGATCGTTGAACCTGATTCCAGCGAGACATACGGACAATAACACTGCAGTCACATGAGGCTGAAACATGAAACATAGGAATATAGGTGATCGTTGAACCTGATTCCAGCGAGACATACGGACAATAACACCGCAGTCACATGAGGCTGAAACATGACACATAGGAATATAGGTGATCATTGAACCTGATTCCAGCGAGACATACGGACAATAACACTGCAGTCACATGAGGCTGAAACATGAAACATAGGAATATAGGTGATCGTTGAACCTGATTCCAGCGAGACATACGGACAATAACACCGCAGTCACATGAGGCTGAAACATGACACATAGGAATATAGGTGATCATTGAACCTGATTCCAGCGAGACATACGGACAATAACACCGCAGTCACATGAGGCTGAAACATGAAACATAGGAATATAGGTGATCATTGAACCTGATTCCAGCGAGACATACGGACAATAACACCGCAGTCACATGAGGCTGAAATATGACACATAGGAATATAGGTGATCATTGAACCTGATTCCAGCGAGACATGCGGACAATAACACTGCAGTCACATGAGGCTGAGATATGACACATAGGAATATAGGTGATCATTGAACCTGATTCCAGCGAGACATACGGACAATAACACTGCAGTCACATGAGGCTGAAACATGACACATAGGAATATAGGTGATCATTGAACCTGATTCCAGCGAGACATGCGGACAATAACACCGCAGTCACATGAGGCTGAAATATGACACATAGGAATATAGGTGATCATTGAACCTGATTCCAGCGAGACATGCGGACAATAACACCGCAGTCACATGAGGCTGAAATATGACAGATAGGAATATAGGTGATCATTGAACCTGATTCCAGCGAGACATACGGACAATAACACCGCAGTCACATGAGGCTGAAATATGACACATAGGAATATAGGTGATCATTGAACCTGATTCCAGCGAGACATGCGGACAATAACACCGCAGTCACATGAGGCTGAAACATGACACATAGGAATATAGGTGATCATTGAACCTGATTCCAGCGAGACATGCGGACAATAACACCGCAGTCACATGAGGCTGAAACATGAAACATAGGAATATAGGTGATCGTTGAACCTGATTCCAGCGAGACATGCGGACAATAACACCGCAGTCACATGAGGCTGAAATATGACACATAGGAATATAGGTGATCATTGAACCTGATTCCAGCGAGACATGCGGACAATAACACCGCAGTCACATGAGGCTGAAACATGAAACATAGGAATATAGGTGATCGTTGAACCTGATTCCAGCGAGACATACGGACAATAACACCGCAGTCACATGAGGCTGAAACATGACACATAGGAATATAGGTGATCATTGAACCTGATTCCAGCGAGACATACGGACAATAACACCGCAGTCACATGAGGCTGAAACATGACACATAGGAATATAGGTGATCATTGAACCTGATTCCAGCGAGACATACGGACAATAACACTGCAGTCACATGAGGCTGAAACATGACACATAGGAATATAGGTGATCATTGAACCTGATTCCAGCGAGACATGCGGACAATAACACCGCAGTCACATGAGGCTGAAACATGAAACATAGGAATATAGGTGATCGTTGAACCTGATTCCAGCGAGACATGCGGACAATAACACCGCAGTCACATGAGGCTGAAACATGACACATAGGAATAAAGTTGATCATTGAACCTGATTCCAGCGAGACATACGGACAATAACACTGCAGTCACATGAGGCTGAAACATGACACATAGGAATATAGGTGATCATTGAACCTGATTCCAGCGAGACATGCGGACAATAACACTGCAGTCACATGGAATCATTCACACACCACATTACATTCGACACAAGAAGCTGATCAGACGAGCTCTAGCGGGGATTCAATTCGACATACTGAAAAAAATTAGTGTTTCTTTTGATGTGTTTTTTTTAAATGTTTTTTTTGTCGGTTCTCCACAGGTCAAACGGCTACAGTTATCAACTCCAAACTTTTTTTCATCATGGTTCCTCATCTAACTTAGATCTGGATAGTTTTGTGGCATTATCGCGTGATAACTTTTTTTTTATGAATTTTATAAATTTCAAAACACCCATCAGAATAACACGGTGGAAAAAAGAAATGTTTTTATTTTCCCCCAGAAATGAAATTTTGTGTGAAGTTGGGTTACATTTTGATACACATTCCTGAAAACTTTCAGCTTGATCGGGTGAGCCATTTTGAACAAAAACCATAAAATGTGCTAAATTGGTACCACTCGAAGGAGTTTTTACCCATTTCTGAATTAATTGTCACCCAATTGGCGAATGTAGGCAAACGTTTGGCCATAAAAGTCGACATACTATTACTATCCGCTCGTCTAACAACGCATATATAGCGTTTTCCTGGTCATATTGGAATTTCATTCTTTATCAAGTCAAAAAATTATCTACAAGATAGAAACATTTCTGTTAGATATGTTTTGAGGACTAACTTGAATTTTTGCCCCAAATGATTTTTGATATCAAGGAGGTGATTTATTGAAAAGTTGTATCCCACCAGTATGTCGCCCCCACGAGCTTCAGGGAACAATGGGGGGGGGGGGAGGCTGAGGCAGAAGCCTACCGTACAGGCCGTGTGGCTGGACAGAAATATTCAGACCGCCTATACCGCCTGCACCGCCTACTTACCAGCGTTCTCATGAGTTATTATTGAACCAATTTCAGTTTCACCTTTTGTTGCAACATATTTCGACAGGCGCTAAATGACCTCGCTGTCGATGCGCCTTAAAACTCTAATATTCATTCATTCAGTTGTAGAGTTTTAATTGGATTCTGGTTTGAGATTGTCTGGTAAGAGTGTGGACTCCAATCGGACCACAAATCGGTATCCAGTCGTCTGGGAACACCGCATGGTGTTACATCGCATCACCCCACATCTCCTCTCAATCTAGGCCCATAGCTACATCACACACATATATATATATATGTATATATATATATATATATATATATATATATATATATATATATATATATATATATATATATATATATATATATATTTATATATTTATTTATAAATTATATATATGCCGATCAAGTCCGAAATGTTCGATTGGAGTCAGTTAATTAGTTTTTCACTTTCATAGAATATGTTTGTGGGCGCACAATTCATACTCAGGCCTGTATCACTGTACTGTACTGCACCAGGGTGATGAGTGGCTGTCACGTGACTGATCGTGTGTGATCAGAGCAACACTTGTACCTCCACATCGGTCTCTGTACACTGAGCAAGCTGACAGTCAGGAAGTCTTCAAGTCGTTTGACCCCGAACCGATTGTTACAGATACCACAAATCGTATACAAACTTTTCTCATTCTGTTTTGATGAAGTTGTATCATTTTCCATCCGTGTTATTCCAGGCCTTCCACTCGGACATTCTGAATATGATTAGTTACTTGGCTATAACGCAATATGCGTTGTAAGATGAGCGAGATATCTGAATGAGGTTTAAAAGTCGTTAAAGTAGTTCGACCCTTGCTACTTTATTGACTCTGGTACTCTACACACCTTGATGCATATAAAAGAATACTTCATTGTTGGGCAAATATCGAATCTAGAAAGCAGTGGATTTCGGCAACCTGAATCTGATCTCTATAATATATTTGGTGAATAAAAACAATTGCTTTATTTCTTTTCTTCAAAACGGCTGTTCCGAATTACATACAGAATCGTGATGATATGTATTCTCATGTATTCACATTCAGAAAAAATTTCATTCCATTTGGAAAGATTTTATTTTTCAAATTTTCTTGCCCAGCCCAATCTAATGTTTTTTTTTTCAGAAAGTTTGAGATGATATTTCTCAAAATCGTTCTGACCAATTCATTCCAAAAACTATACAGTTATAATTTGGATATGTTTGCGTGTACAAAAAAAGTTTCATGTTGATCAGTCAACCCCTGCGACCTGTGCAGTGCCAAAAAAATTAAATTAAATAAAAAACACACACAGGCAAAGCCCTATAAGAGTGGGATGGAATCTTTGATCACGCTCATCTAATAATTTCAACAATGTTTGAATCAAGAAAATGCAAGTTATTGTTCTACATGTATTGACGCTCCATATGGCATCGCAATGTCACTCGAACTCTGTGTAATAATTAGGTTCAATTGAAACAAACCAGTTTCACGTTTTTGATCAGGATAAAGAGAGTATAATGAACAATAACGATCATGAGAATAATTCCCCACCCGTTTTATTCTGTGTTGATTCGTTAACAAACGTCTGATTCTTGTTGCTGGACGGCTGGTGAGGCCACATGAGCCAGCAGGAACAGAGCCGTGACACTAGCTGTTGGTTGCATTACAGACGAGAGAGAGGAAATGGGCAATTCAACTGTGTGTGAAGCGAGAAAGAACAACTTCAACTCGACTGATTTCTGTGAATCAGGGATTAAAAGTATCAGTTCACCGAGCTGCAATCACGGCATTTCGTTTATAGTTTCCACGTATTAATAATGTAATTAGTTCGACTTTATAAGAAAACCCAATTATGTTTTATACGATTATTATAACTAAGGCTAATACGAACTTTTGTTATCTCTTGGCGCAAAGAACAAAGTCTAATTAATTACCATTATGAAGAGAAGATGGCGTGATATCAACCTATATATTCCTTGCTAAGCAAACCTTTCACTAGAATGGCTTTTATTATTCTATACCATCATCCACGAGACATGACGGAGCGAACCACCCGGGCGTTAGTGGTGTCAGTTAGGGGAGACGGTCGTTCGCTACTCTCATCTTTCCTAGATACATTACCAAGTCCTCGGATCATTAATAATAATGTCATACCTATTTTTTTCCGAGATCAAAATGGTCTATTCTCTATTAGGATTTTTTTCTGGCTATATAATGAATGAACAAAAAAAAAATGATCGAATATTTTCGTCGTAAAGAGATCATATTTTTATTATACCTGATATAAATTCATGTTTAATACTTGATATGATCGGCTATCCATTATAATATAATAGGTCGATAATAACTTATATTTACTCCGCGGTCGATCTTAATTCTCCATTTATATTCATAAACAACAAGTTTTCAGAATATCAAGCATGTTATACAAGACAGTTTTTTATCGGAGCAATTCCTGATTTTGACGAGAGAAGATGGGGGAGGGGGAGGGGAAGGGGGGGAGGGGGGGATGAAGATCCAGACGAGTCATCTCGTAATTCGTTTCGGTCACCACAGCTACCTGTTGCCATGGCTACCTGCCTCCAGAGGTGGCCGATTGGTGCATAGCCACTCGAGTGAAAACAACAAGAAAATGTGAGAATGATGACTGAAGAAAGATTATAAAGAACACCTTGGTCAAATTTGTATGAACGAAAGAAGGTGTAAATTCCAGCCCGAGGACACTCGAGGAGATTGTATGTTCATATTCTTCTTCTTGTTCAAGTTGTCTTTCATATATAAAGTTCCATGCCATGATTTGAGCTTATGTATTTGATTTATCATAAAGGTGAGGGCCTTTGTCTACCCGGTGGATCAACAGGTGACGCGCCATATGTGTGTTTTATGTGCCTCTTGAGCGTGGCCTGTACCGTGCCGTGCCGGGCCGGGCCGTGCCGGGCAGGTTCGACTCTTGACTTGACATCTATCAGCTTCTGAACATCATCATACTATCAAATTGCTGCAAATAAGAATACAAGATGGCCGTAAAGTCCAGGAAGCTGATGGACCGGTTGAATTGTCTGGTATTTTTGTAGTTTGTTCTGTTGGTGCTTTGTTAGACTTAGGCAGATATTTGGGTTGGAAAACGAGGAGAATGATAGCTGATGACCACGTCATTAGCGTAGACAGACTGTCATGTGATGTGATAAGTTGCAGTATTTCCATCAAGACTTGTTCTTCTCAGAATAATGTCGCTCTTCGGACTAGTTGTGCATGTGGTTGTCGTGGCTCGCCGGCAGAAGCCGCAGACATGCTCGGCAGCCCGCGTATTACCTCAGTCCTGGCTACCACAATCACGGCGCATCGCCTCCACGCCACGCCGCTGCATGAATATTCATACACTCGGATATATGGACATGTTCGAGAAATATCATTTAATTACAGTAGTCAAGTAACAATTATGTATTTTTAATTAACATGCCAAACCAAGATATTATCAATAATAATTATAATAACATACACTCTGTAATTAAATCCATCTCCATATCAGTTTTTGAATCTACATATTTAATGAGTTTAATTAAACTTAAAAACACTTTGCTGCTAGCTGTAAAGATAGAACTATGATGATTACGGAATGAGAAATCATGGAATTGTTTCTGAGATCAGCTGAAGAATCTTTCTCGTATGCAGAATGGAACATTTCAACAGATTCTTATTGGACTGATGGAAGTAATGGCCAGCCTCGATGTGCTGCTCTCAGAACTAGAACTGCTGATCGATGCAGCCGATACCACATCATGTACAAGACCAGTGTCAGTGTTTTTATTCTGGTACAGACTCGGGTCTTATGAGCGTCCTCCTTCGTGTCATTGACGCAGTGGAGATCGTCCGTGAACACCAATAACGACAAACCTTTTCCCCGCGCTCTCTATACATATATACACGTCCATCTTTGTCTATTTGATTAACATCGTCGCATCTCTCTCTCTCTCTCTCTCTCTCTCTCTCTCTCTCTCTACAGCATCTCTCAGGTAGAGTCTAGGAAGATGAAGAAGCAATGGACCGGTTCTTTAGTCTTCGCCCAGGGTTGCCAGGTCGATACAACCAGGTTTCTTCTCACAAGTCACAGATCTACGTCAAATTTCATTTCTTCGATTCAATAGTATACACACATATATATATATACATATATATATATATATATATATATATACATATATATATATATATATATATATATATATATATATATATATATATACATATATATATATATATATATATATATATATATATATATATATATATATATATATATATATATATATATTATATATATATATATAATATATATATATATATATATATATATATATATATATATATATATATATATATATATATATATATATATATTATATATATATATATATATATATATATATATATATATATATATATATATATACATATATATATATATATATATATATATATATATATATATATATATATATGTGTATATATATATATATATATATATATATATATATATATATATATATATATATATATATATATATATATGATTTATATATATATATATATATATATATATATATATAATATATATATATTCATATATATACACATATATAATATATACATATAATTCATATATATATATATATATATATATATATATATATATATATATATATATATATATATATATATATATATGTATATATATATATATATATATATATATATATATATATATATATATATATATATATATATATATATATATATATATATATATATATATATATTATATATATGATCATATATATATATATATATATATATATATATATATATATATATATATATATATATATATATTATATATATATATATATATATATTTATATATATTATGTATATATAAATATATATATATATATATATATATATATATATATATATATATATATATATATATATGAATATATATTTATATATATATATATATATATATATATATATATATATATATATTT
>CAXFZR010000181.1:10000-14591 GCA_964007535.1 Brachyptera risi | reverse complement strand
AGAAAATAAGGTTGTAAGAGCACTGTTAGAAAAAAATGTCGTACGAGCACTATGAGAACTTTTCAATGTTAAATTCCCATAAGGCCGATCGAACAGTCTCGGAGATGAGAAATTGAGGTTGTAAGAGCACTGTTAGAAAAAAATGTCGTACGAGCACTATAAGAACTTTTCAATGTTAAATTCCCATAAGGCCGATCGAACAGTCTCGGAGATGAGAAAATAAGGTTGTAAGAGCACTGTTAGAAAAAAATGTCGTACGAGCACTATAAGAACTTTTCAATGTTAAATTCCCATAAGGCCGATCGAACAGTCTCGGAGATGAGAAATTGAGGTTGTAAGAGCACTGTTAGAAAAAAATGTCGTACGAGCACTATAAGAACTTTTCAATGTTAAATTCCCATAAGGCCGATCGAACAGTCTCGGAGATGAGAAAATAAGGTTGTAAGAGCACTGTTAGAAAAAAATGTCGTACGAGCACTATGAGAACTTTTCAATGTTAAATTCCCATAAGGCCGATCGAACAGTCTCGGAGATGAGAAATTGAGGTTGTAAGAGCACTGTTAGAAAAAAATGTCGTACGAGCACTATAAGAACTTTTCAATGTTAAATTCCCATAAGGCCGATCGAACAGTCTCGGAGATGAGAAATTGAGGTTGTAAGAGCACTGTTAGAAAAAAATGTCGTACGAGCACTATAAGAACTTTTCAATGTTAAATTCCCATAAGGCCGATCGAACAGTCTCGGAGATGAGAAATTAAGGTTGTAAGAGCACTGTTAGAAAAAAATGTCGTACGAGCACTATAAGAACTTTTCAATGTTAAATTCCCATAAGGCCGATCGAACAGTCTCGGAGATGAGAAAATAAGGTTGTAAGAGCACTATGAGAAATCTCCAATGTTAAATTCTCATAAGACCGATCGAAAAACACCAAGTACCGAAGCCCAAGAGCACTGTTAGAAAAATATGTCGTAAAAGCACTATAAGAAATTTCCAATGTTAAATTGCCATAAGACCGATCGAAAAATCACAAGTCCCGAAAGCGACGAGCACTATGAGAAAATAATGTGCAAGAGCACTATAACAACTATTCAATGTTAAATTCTCATAAGACTGATCGAAAAACGCCAAGTCCCGAAGCCGAAGAGCACTGTTAGGAAAAAATGTCGTACGAGCACTATAAGAACTTTTCAATGTTAAATTCCCATAAGGCCGATCGAACAGTCTCGGAGATGAGAAAATAAGGTTGTAAGAGCACTGTTAGAAAAAAATGTCGTACGAGCACTATAAGAACTTTTCAATGTTAAATTCCCATAAGGCCGATCGAACAGTCTCGGAGATGAGAAATTAAGGTTGTAAGAGCACTGTTAGAAAAAAATGTCGTACGAGCACTATAAGAACTTTTCAATGTTAAATTCCCATAAGGCCGATCGAACAGTCTCGGAGATGAGAAAATAAGGTTGTAAGAGCACTATGAGAAATTTCCAATGTTAAATTCTCATAAGACCGATCGAAAAAATAATGTGAAAGAGCACTATAAGAACTATTCAATGTTAAATTCTCATAAGACTGATCGAAAAACGCCAAGTCCCGAAGCCGAAGAGCACTGTTAGAAAAAAATGTCGTACGAGCACTATAAGAACTTTTCAATGTTAAATTCCCATAAGGCCGATCGAACAGTCTCGGAGATGAGAAAATAAGGTTGCAAGAGCACTGTTAGAAAAAAATGTCGTACGAGCACTATGAGAACTTTTCAATGTTAAATTCCCATAAGGCCGATCGAACAGTCTCGGAGATGAGAAATTGAGGTTGTAAGAGCACTGTTAGAAAAAAATGTCGTACGAGCACTATGAGAACTTTTCAATGTTAAATTCCCATAAGGCCGATCGAACAGTCTCGGAGATGAGAAAATAAGGTTGTAAGAGCACTGTTAGAAAAAAAATGTCGTACGAGCACTATAAGAACTTTTCAATGTTAAATTCCCATAAGGCCGATCGAACAGTCTCGGCCATATGCAACTTTGATGAAAACACATCAATTATCTCGTTGGATGTTCGATTGAATGGAAGATTCGTAATCACATCGAGAAAGCAATCATGAACTTGTTCCTGTAGATTATCGTTCAAACGAACGGTTTACGAGTTATTCATAAACGAATCTTCAACTGGATTTGTTATTTTTTCTTTTCGATTTGGAAAACATACCGGGGTGCTTTTCGCATACACTACCCCGATCTTCATCACGAGTTCGACTGACGATAAATGTCTTGCATCATCGGATCAGAAGTGTATGAAGATGAAAGTTTCACAATTATTCGTAAGTCATCAGGAATAATACATTAGGGATCATTTCTTAGTTTGAGACCAAGTTGCATGATGGTTCATTCGTGTCGAGCATGCACAAACGCTCGTTCTCCTACGTGGATTCGATTTTCGGTCGTCATTACACCCTGAATGACTTTCACTTATCTCGTTAGATGTTCGATTGGATACAATATTCGTAATCACATCGAGAAAGCAGTCATGAACTTGTTCTTGTAGATTATCGTTCAAACGAACGGTTCACGAGTTATTCATAAACGAATCTTCAACTGGATTCGTCAATTTTTCTTTTCGATTTGGAAAACAGACCGGGGTGCCTTTAGCATACACTACCCCGATCTTCATCACGAGTTCGACTGACGACGAATGTCGTGCATCATCGGATCAGAAGTGTATGAAGATGAATGTTTCACAATTATTCGTAAGTCATCAGGAATAATACATTAGTGATCATTTCTTAGTTTGAGACCAAGTTGCATGATGGTTCATTCGTGTCGAGCATGTACAATCGCTCGTTCTCCTACGTGGATTCGATTTTCGGTCGTCATTACACCCTGAATGACTTTCTTTTCGATCATGTCGAGCGTGAACCGCGAGAAGAGCTCGTCACCGTCCCGGGAGTCGAACACTCGTCTTTCTGGCACTCCTCTTGTCGATTCTATGACAGAGTCTCATATCGAGTGAAAACAAACAAGTCCCGTGGGCGTCGCCAATGTGCGACTTCATCGAGATAAGCCATACGCTTGTCTTTCCGTATTTTCGAGAGAAAAAACGCCGGCACCAATAAACCTTGGTAATCATTACGGAACGCCGTTGAGACCCCGAAAAAATGACAACAAAGTCGCATTAACCCGGGGGGAAAGTCGCACATATGTGACTCGGCGATGAGTCGAACCGTCGGCTTGTCTCCGGCGCGGACGTTGCATATATGCGACTTACACATCAATTATAAGTTGTTTTCCATGTTAAATTCCCACAAGACCAAAACACGATCGAAATTCGACAAGTCCCGAAGCCGAAGAGCACTATGAGAGAATAATGTCGTAAGAGCACTATAAGAACCTTTCAATGTTAAATTCTCATAAGACCGATCGAAAAAAGACAAGTCCCAAAACCGAAGAGCACTATGAGAAAATAATGTCGTACGAGCACTATAAGAACTTTTCAATGTTAAATTCCCATAAGGCCGATCGAACAGTCTCGGAGATGAGAAAATAAGGTTGTAAGAGCACTGTTAGAAAAAAATGTCGTACGAGCACTATAAGAACTTTTCAATGTTAAATTCCCATAAGGCCGATCGAACAGTCTCGGAGATGAGAAAATAAGGTTGTAAGAGCACTGTTAGAAAAAAATGTCGTACGAGCACTATAAGAACTTTTCAATGTTAAATTCCCATAAGGCCGATCGAACAGTCTCGGAGATGAGAAAATAAGGTTGTAAGAGCACTGTTAGAAAAAAATGTCGTACGAGCACTATAAGAACTTTTCAATGTTAAATTCCCATAAGGCCGATCGAACAGTCTCGGAGTCGAAGAGCACTGTTAGAAAAAAATGTCGTACGAGCACTATGAGAAATTTCCAATGTTAAATTCCCGAAACCGAAGAGCACTATGAGAAAATAATGTGAAAGAGCACTATAAGAACTTTTCAATGTTAAATTCCCATATGAAGAGCACTATGAGAAAAAAATTTTCGGAGCACGGCCCTCTAGACATCACTCCGGTGTGGTTTGATGTCTAGAGGGTCGTGAGGAACTTGACTAGGATCGGTTCGGATTGGAAGAGTGAATAGAATCAGATATGCCAGGAATGAACTCTCTACACACCTCAGAGCTTGTTTTGATAAACTAGAGTCCCCGATTGAATTTTCGTCGGCACTCGGGTCAGATCGAATGGCCCAGCGTCGAGCTCGTCTCGAGAAATTTGAACAAAACTAGAGTCCCTGCCTGCTCGATCCATCCCGCTAGCTGCTCGCCCAGCCTAAAACTTGTTTGCACGTCTGCCTGCCCACAGTATCAGCTACCTACCTACCTACCTCTGATCTACGGTTTCGTTCGTTTTGGTCAAGTGTACGGCCAAGATCGGTGTGGCCCGGAAAACGTGAGTGCATAACGACGCTTGGGTGTGTAAAAAAATACACGCAGTGTCTCCACCGCTGCCCGTTCCCCCTTCCTAGGATAAACACTTCATTCAGGCCCCCAGGGCCTTTGTTCCACTGGGTGATGCTTAGAATGAAATGCGAATCTTCGGTCAAGCTTCGGACAAACGATGTGAT
>CAXFZR010000181.1:0-5000 GCA_964007535.1 Brachyptera risi | reverse complement strand
GTCGCTCATCGTGTACGCAACTCGCACAAACGAGCCCGGGGTTATCTGCGGCCGGGCGAAGCGTGGCTGTCGATCCGGTCAAGGATCACCACGCTCGCACGGACACGCTTGCCCGAACTCGCCGCACTCTGGCGGTACGTGACCCATTCTTAGAGGGACGTCCCCCTTCGACTGTGTGTTACCAGTTCGATGGTGGGACGACACCCTCAATACACCGGCAACAACCGGGCTATCCGGTTGGCGCGGCCGCACGCGCGAGCGCATGTTTTGTCGTCATATGTATGTGAACGACCCTCAGTCAGGCGTGGTCCAGGAGATTATCTCAAGGACCGCAATGTGCGTTCGAAACGTCAATGTTCATGTGTCTTGCAGTTCACACTTTGACGCGCCATTTGCTGCGTTCTTCATCGACCCACAAGCCAAGTGATCCACCGTTCAGGGTGATGCGTTTTTGCATGTTTTTACCGCGACCGCCGGGCTTTCGCCCGACGACCGCCATTATCGAAATAGATATTTATAGAGTATTTGGTTTAACGTGCACTCGGCACATGCTTTACAACGGCGGGTCTAGTGCGAGAGATGACGGCATCTGGCGTCGTCGGGGATTTCTGTACGGTCTACAGGGTCGATCAGTCCCCTGCTCCGATGATTAATCCGCCGAGGGCGCCAGGCCGCAAAACGCGCGAGCTTGTCCACAGCCGAATGTTGGTGCGAGATGACGACATCTGGCGTCAGGGATATATATATGTGTGTACGGTCTACAGGGTCGATCAGCGGGGCTGATGCGATGGTCCCTGCTCCGATTATTATCCGAGGGCGCCAGGCCGCCAATGGTCCACGGCCGGGTCTAGTGTGCGAGATCTAGACGACATCTGGCGTCGGGGATTTATTGTACGGTCTACAGGGGGTCGATCAGCGACGGGATACTGATGCGATCGTCCCTGCTCCGAATATCCGAGAGCGCCAGGCCGCAGAGCACGCGCGAGCTTGTCCACAGGCGGGTCCCACAAAGTTGGTCTCCCAACGTTCGCTATTGTTGCACCATTCGAAATCGCCAGAGAGATTTCGACGAGAACCCGACGAACGGGTTTTGCGTTCCCGGCCGAGTCGCCACTTGCGCCCGCCGAGTCAACGCGACCGGACAACAATATTATTGCTGTCCGATATTTACCATCTTTCGAGGTTCGATCGATGGGTCTTTTCGAAATGATTCGAAAAACAATGATCCTTCCGCAGGTTCACCTACGGAAACCTTGTTACGACTTTTACTTCCTCTAAATAACCAAGCTCGATCAGCTTCCCATCGACATCGACGGGCACTTGCGTGCGCCGTCATGCGACAGTCCAAAGACCTCGCCAAATCATTCAATCGGTAGTAGCGACGGGCGGTGTGTACAAAGGGCAGGGACGTAGTCAACGCGAGCTTATGACTCGCGCTTACGGGGAATTCCTCGTTCGTGGGGAACAATTGCAAGCCCCAATCCCTAGCACGAAGGCGTTTCAGCGGGTTACCCGGACCTCTCGGCCAAGGATAAAACACACGTTGATGCCTTCAGTGTAGCGCGCGTGCGGCCCAGAACATCTAAGGGCATCACAGACCTGTTATTGCTCAATCTCGTGCGGCTCTCAGCTCGCCGGTCCCTCTAAGAAGAGTTTGATCGCGTCGCCGACAGCACCAAGGATGTCGTTATTTTTGCGACTAGTTAGCAGGCTAGAATCTCGTTCGTTATCGGAATTAACCAGACAAATCGCTCCACCAACTAAGAACGGCCATGCACCACCAACCACTGAATCTAGAAAGAGCCATCAATCTGTCTGTCCTTCCAGTGTCCGGGCCTGGTGAGGTTTCCCGTGTTGAGTCAAATTAAGCCGCAGGCTCCACTCCTGGTGGTGCCCTTCCGTCAATTCCTTTAAGTTTCAGCTTTGCAACTATACTTCCCCCGGAACCCAAACACTTTGGTTTCCCGAAAGCTGCCCGCCGAGTCTTTGAGAGAGAACCCCGGCGGATCGCTAGTTGACATCGTTTATGGTTAGAACTAGGGCGGTATCTGATCGCCTTCGAACCTCTAACTTTCGTTCTTGATTAACAAAGACGTACTTGGCAAAAGCCTTCGCTCCTGTCCGTCTGGCGACGATCCAAGAATTTCACCTCTAACGTCGCGATACGAATGCCCTCATTCGTTTTCATCGATCATTATCTCAGGTTCAGAAAACCAATAAAAATAGAACCGAGATCATCTTCAATTATTCCGTACATACAATATTCAGGCGTCACTGCCTGCTTTTAGCACTCTAATTTGATCAAAGTAAACGTGCCGGCCCGCCAAGACGCCCGATAGAAAAGCGCCGAGGCGAGTGACATGGCACCGGCAACCCGAGACGCTCCGCCGCTTTCGCGGACGAGGCGCGCACGGGACCAGCGTGCCACCGGCAAGATGCCCCACTTGCTTGTACCGCCGGTACGCATCGTCTTGCGATGGACCGACGGCGTGGGACACACGCCCAACTACGAGCTTTTTAACCGCAACAACTTTAATATACGCTATTGGAGCTGGAATTACCGCGGCTGCTGGCACCAGACTTGCCCTCCAATGGATACTCGTCAATGTATTTATGTTCCACCCATTCCGATTACGAGGCCTCGGATGAGTCCCGTATCGGTATTTTTCGTCACTACCTCCCCGTGCCGGGAGTGGGTAATTTGCGCGCCTGCTGCCTTCCTTAGATGTGGTAGCCGTTTCTCAGGCTCCCTCTCCGGAATCGAACCCTGATTCCCCGTTACCCGTTACAACCATGGTAGGCGTAGAACGCACCATCGACAGTTGATAAGGCAGACATTTGTTAGATGCGTCGCCGGTGCGAGACCGTGCGATCCGCTTAGTGGTTATCCAGAGTCACCAAATCAATGCGACCAACGCCGAAGCGCCGCCGATTGGTTTTGATCTAATAAGAGCGTTCTTCCCCTCTCGAGTCGGAACTTTGTTTGCATGTATTAGCTCTAGAATTACCACAGTTATCCACGTACTATAGGTCTCATATCTAAGGAACCATAACTGATTTAATGAGCCATTCGCGGTTTCACCGTATTTTTTGGCTTGCACTTAGACTTGCATGGCTTAATCTTTGGGACAAGCATATCACTACTGGCAGGATCAACCAGAGAGCTTGCTCCAGCTCTGCGGTCGGTACCGCGGACGCCACGTGCGCCCGGCCGACCCCATTTTATTCTATTTTCAGATGATCGAGCGGTCGAAACCGCGGACGCCACTCGCGCCCGGCCGACTCGCATTCAAATTGCGTTTCGTACGTCAAATCTCTCATTTCCTCGGTATGTGCAAGCACATATGTCGGTTCAATCTCTCGATATTCATTTCCGCTCGGTTCGTGGCGAACCTACACTCTGCTCGCTACCATTTGCCGCCAGTGAACGCTGCTCTCGCAGGGAGCTCACGGCATTGCCGGGTTCTAGCCATATCCTCACTCTCTTTAGGTTATGGCATCGAACAGAAACCTCGCTTTCTCGTTTATCCCAAGTAATGTCGGGGTCCACTGGGCAAGCGACTGCATTGCGACCACTGTGTTCCCGGGGGGTTTCCCTAGAAGAAGAGCGATACCAGAACTTAACCTGCATTCGCTTTCTGCTGCCGGGCTTTTGGCTCCGGCTCTAGGTACTACCTCCGCCGACCGAGCCCAGCTTCGGACCATTGCGTTTTCATTTCGTCCGACCGTGTTCCTAGACCACTGTGTTCCCCCGCGGGGTTTCCCTAGAAGAAGAGCGATACCAGAACTTAACCTGCATTCGCTTTCTGCTGCCGGGCTTTTGGCTCCGGCTCTAGGTACTATCCCCGCCGACCGAGCCCAGCCTCGGACCATAGCGTTTTCATTTCGTCCGACCGTGTTCCTAGACCACCGTGTTCCCGCGGGGTTTCCCTAGAAGAAGAGCGATACCAGAACTTAACCTGCATTCGCTTTCTGCTGCCGGGCTTTTGGCTCCGGCTCTAGGTACTATCCCCGCCGACCGAGCCCAGCCTCGGACCATTGCGTTTCCATTTCGTCCGACCGTGGTCGACGATACCGCGTGCGAGTGGCAGCGTTGCCGCGAAACCATACTCGTCTCGGCAAATGTTTGAGGCCAAGCTAACCCAACATTACCGGTTCGACGATCGATCAAGCTTCGTCGGTCGATCGAAAATTGCGTTCGATCGCACATATTGTTTCATAGACCTTTGCGTTTTGGGGGGGCTTCCCTAGAAGAAGAGCGATACCAGAACTTAACCTGCATTCGCTTTCTGCTGCCGGGCTTTTGGCTCCGGCTCTAGGTACTGTCCCCCGCCGACCGAGCCCAGCCTCGGACCATTGCGTTTTCATTTCGTCCGACCGTGGTCGACGATACCGCGTGCGAGTGGCAGCGTTGCCGCGAAACCATACTCGTCTCGGCAAATGTTTAGGCCAAGCTAACCCAACATTACCGGTTCGACGATCGATCAAGCTTCGTCGGTCGATCGAAAATTGCGTTCGATCGCATATATTGTTTCATAGACCTTTGCGTTTTTGGGGGGCTTCCCTAGAAGAAGAGCGATACCAGAACTTAACCTGCATTCGCTTTCGGCTGCCGGGCTTTTGGCTCCGGCTCTAGGTACTATCCCCGCCGACCGAGCCCAGTCTCGGACCATTGCGTTTTCATTTCGTCCGACCGTGGTCGACGATACCGCGTGCCAGTGGCAGCGTTGCCGCGAAACCATACTCGTCTCGGCAAATGTTTGAGGCCCAGCTAACCCAACATTACCGGTTCGACGATCGATCAAGCTTCGTCGGTCGATCGAAAATTGCGTTCGATCGCATATATTGTTTCATAGACCTTTGCGTTTTTGGGGGGCATCCCTAGAAGAAGAGCGATACCAGAACTTAACCTGCATTCGCTTTCGGCTGCCGGGCTTTTGGCTTCGGCTCTAGGTACTACCCCTTATAGAAGATATTTCGTCGATTTTCATGCACAGTGA
>CAXFZR010000180.1:0-25607 GCA_964007535.1 Brachyptera risi | reverse complement strand
CTCGGATGAAATATTTCTCATGAAATATTTTTTCCTGACCTGTATGCCGCGTACAAATATATATAAAAAAAAAACGTGAAAATCATGCCCATTTTTTCGGTATCTGAAAAGGAATCTTTGCTACGCTCATCTAATGATTAAAAAAAAAAAGGAAAAATGAAAAGAAATAAAAAATAAAATGAAAAAAATGTATGCAGCACTGAAAACAACGCAGCAACAAACACAACAACAACAACAACAACAACAACAACAACTACAACAACTACAACAACAACAATAACAACAACAACAACAACAACAACTACAACAACTACAAATACAACTACAACAACAACAATAACAACAACAACAACAACAACAACAACAACAACAACAACAACAACAACAACAACAACAACAACAGAGGTACACATACAGTTTTGACTGCTAATATTTTCAGTCAAATCAACTTTTTTTCCGGGTACTTTCTGTAAATAGTTTTAATATCCTCATATTCCTCTACTCATTCACCATTTCTCGTTCCACACCAACTGTGACGTTTTCCCAGCCAGCTCTAACCAATAATACCCATTTAATGTTCGACTCCACTTAAATGGCCGAGCTAGTAACCACCTCGCGCAGACCAAGTTTTGCCAAACTCCGGTCCGGTTTCTCGAGTGACCCCTGCGGGGAGGGGGGGAGGGGGGGGGAGGGGAGGGGGCCGGACGGCTGGCGAATCTGACCCGGGCCAACAGCGCGCACAACCGGGTGGAAGTTGGTGACCGAACAAGACAAGACACAACACGCTGGGACCATGATGGTAAGTCAGACACGATATCTTCTCTCGGTGGCCAAATCGCGGTTGGAATGGTCTTTAGGCGGTTGGAAATGTCAAAACTGTGGGCACCTCTGGACCCCTATTACTGAGATGAAAGAGATGTGAGAAAAATAAAAGTGAATGAGAAAACGATTATCTCAGTTATAATGGCCGATTTACCATTACCAATCGGCCATTTTAAGTGAGATAATCGTTTTCTCACTCACTTTTATTTTTCTCACATCTCATTTATCTCAGGAATAGGGTCCAGGGAGGGAAAGGGGGGACAATTCTGAGGAAAATGTATCCAAAAACAAAAAAATCACACCAAAATATATATATATATTTTTTCAAATCATAATTAATTTATTGACTATGATTGTTAATTTATGTGATTTTATTGAATTTTGGGGTGGTAACATCGCCCTTGCGGTGCCCCGTCCAAACAATTCTATCTTTCATTCTTAGCCCCAATTGGGGAACAATGATTTAAAATTTAAAATTTAAAAATTAAAAAAAAAAAATCATAAAATTATCCAATTGGTACCAAGAAGGTTGTGGAAGATTGAGTTCTTGGATGGATTCGATGTGTAGAGAAGTTTGTCTGGGGTTTGGGATAATAGAAAGCTGACAACACTGTGGAGAACCGGGCAGGACATGAATCGGAACAATATCACAGGGCATATCAAATTTCAAATCAAATTATAAACGAGATATTTTTTTCCATCAAGATTCATTCTTTCATCGTCAAATTATTCAAAGTATGTTCAATTTTCAGACTTGGTTCATTAGGTTTTTTTTTCAGGTTCAATTACTTCATTTCTATCTCAATTGTGTTTATATGTATCACTTAATATTCATCACTTATTAATTACGTTGATACTTTCTCAATTAGGTTCATATTTGATTTTGTTTATTTACTTTTTTTTTTTTCTTTTTTTTAATAACATCGAAACTTGATACAAAATCATTGTTCCCCAATTAAGGCTATGGATGAAAGATAGGATCGTTTGGACGGGGCACCACAAGGGCGATCTCACCACCCCATTGTGATTATTTAAAACTAATGGTCTTCAACACCAGGACTGCGCTGTCTGTGACCATAATTTTTCGCCGTAGATAAAAGTCTTTCAGTTTTTATTTACATGACCGATAACATTGAATGTGTTTAACTCACATATAAACTACACTCGTGGTTTTGTGGGCTACTGTGGATGTAGAGGTTGTTTTATTTGCTGTGATTCATCATGTATATATATATATATATATATATATATATATATATATATATATATATATATATATATATATATATATATATATATATATATATATATATATATATATATATATATATATATATATATATATATATATATATATATATATATATATATATATATATATGAATATATATATATATATAAATATATATATGAATAATATATGAATATGTATATATTCATTCATATATGAATGAATGAATCAATATTAGGGTTTTAAGGCGCATTGACAGCGAGGTCATTTAGCGCCTGACAAAATAAGTTGCTGAACCAAAAGGTGAGTAGTGTTATCTAAAGGTGCAAGTGTAATTAAGATGTGAACACCTCAATATGTGAAACTAAGACTAAACTATTACTAAAGACGTTGTACACTAATTTGTTAAAACCGAACATGTGTGTGCTGTGAAGGGTCACACCAATGGGACTAGGATGAGAACGTTTTGTTACTTGTTCTCAGTTCAAATCTCGCGCTCAAATAGGAGTGGAGGAACGACAAACCATAATAGATATATGTTGAAATATGGTTTGATTTAAAATATTGTATGGTAATCTTATCGTTCAACGTACCATCGCTAATTTTTGTCCGATATTCTTGTTTGAGGTGTTTTCTGATAGATCTTGTTTGTATGTATGATGTGGTGTTTGGACTTTTTGTGTTTTGTTTGTTTTAATATGGTTTTTACTCACTTGAAGTTGATGCTTTGTGATCTGACTAAGACGACAACGGTGGACAGTAGGTTAGGTTAGGGTCAGGTTAGTGTATAAACCTCGCGTATACCGCCGGCAGGCGGAACGGAGCTTATATACTTTAATAAAAATGAAGAGAAAATTGAAAAAATTGAAAAAAATGGCGTGGTACGTTAATCAGTAATTTTACCTATTGTATAATTAATGATGTAGGAATGTCCATTATCAGTGAATATATTTGAAAACAGAAAAGTTCGAATAAAGCTGATAATTGCGTTTTCGGATAGAATTTGATGTGTTGTGGCGATGTGTTGGCTAAAGAAATGTTTTCTCAGTTCATTATGTCAGAAAGATAATGTCAGGAGGAAGGAGAGTCTGAGGAAAACCCTTCCAACCTCAACACAAACTCACATGGTAGATTCCTGAATAGAACATATATATATATATATATATATATATATATATATATATATATATATATATATATATATATATATATATATATATATATGTATATATATATATATATATATATATATATATATATATATATATATATATATACATATATATATATATATATATATATATATATATATATATATATATATATATATATTCAAATATATATATATATATATATATATTTATATATGAATATACGAATATATATATATATATATACATATATATATATATATATATATATATATATATATATATATATATATATATATATATATATATATATATATATATATATTTGTGGGTAGAAAAAAAGACGACATTTTCTATGTTTTGTCATCGTAATAATTTACTAGTTGTCAAATCATTGAATGTATGTTTATGTGATTAGTTTCGAATGCGTGGATATCAGGTCGAATGGTCTTATGAGCTGAGAGCTGAGAGCTGATCTGCAAACCGGTTGTTTAATGGGACTAGAGACAATACTCGAGACCACAGTATCGGAACACTGACCTTGACCTTCTTCCTCTCTGACCTTCCTCTTGACCCCAACTTGAAGCGAGCACGTGACATGGACCGAGACAAAACTAATCAAGACAAGAGAACTAAGAAAAGAGGGCTAATACAAGACCATACCATAAGACTAAGACAAGACTATACCATGAGACTAAGACAAGACTTTACCATAAGACTAAGACAAGACTATACTATGAGACTAAGACAAGACCACCATAAGACCAAGACAAGACTATACCATAAGACTAAGACAAGACTATACCATAGGACTAAGACAAGACTTTACTATAATACTAAGACAAGACTTTATCATAAGACTAAGACAAGACTACCATAAGACTAAGACAAGACTACCATGAGACTAAGACAAGACCACTATGAGATTAAGACAAGACCATCATAAGACTAAGACAAGACCACCATAAGACCAAGACAAGACCACCATGACACCAAGACAAGACCACCATAAGACTAAGACAAGACCACCATAAGACTAAGACAGGACTCTTATAGGACTAAGACAAGACTATACCATAAGACTAGGACAAGACTATACCATAGGACTAAGACAAGAGTTGATTTCTTCTTCGTACTCTTGTTTGATAATCATTATTATCATTATTTCTCATAATCATTGATCTATCGTCTCATCTATTGAGATGCAAGAACCACCCTTGCTGTGCCTCAAGCCTGATTTCAGCATTCAACCACAATGTCACACAAATCACGTGGCGCCAACTGATCTCACATGAGTGTATCCCCCCCCCACCCCCTTCCACTTGTCACGTGGTTGATACCACCCCCCCCCCTCTCCGGGCCAGTCCACCTCCGATCATGTCCGCGCCCCATTGTCGTCACGTTACCGTATAACAGCTGGAGATGTCTTGAAATGGTTACGACTGTGTTCTCAGCTGTGTCGGCGAGGTGCGATACTGCTGTCAGCGCTCGCTCTAGTGGCGGTGATGTCAACTAGTGACGCCGGTGACGGCCTCTCGGTCGACCTGCAGCAGCCTGCTCTGCGGGCTAGCAAACTACCGTCGACCAGGTCCAATAAAACACAGAGGTAAGATCCGGACCAAGATGCATTGAGGGTTGCGTTGGTTTGCCGCCAGGAGACGGTGACTTCTCCAATTCGAAAATACGTTCTATTTGCCGAGTACTTTCCTCAGTACCATTGATCGCTGCTCTATCTGGTGTTGTTCTGTAGAAACTGCTGACAGGCTGACAAACTTGATGACAGCTGTTATTAGCTGAGGCGACATGAACGTTGAGTTAGTTCCTTTTATCACTACTCATCTACGCATTATCGTTAGTTCTGAAGATTGAGGACGGCGAATTGGAACATATTTTTAAGAAGCGATAGGAGTGATAGGAGTGATGGGAGTGATGGGAGTGATAGGAGTGTTAGGAGTGATAGGAGTGATGGGAGTGATGGGAGTGATAGGAGTGATAGGAGTGATAGGAGTGATAGGAGTGATGGGAGTGATGGGAGTGATAGGAGTGTTAGGAGTGATAGGAGTGATGGGAGTGATGGGAGTGAAGAGAGTGATAGGAGTGATAGGAGTGTTGGGAGTGATGGGAGTGATGGGAGTGAAAGGAGTGAAGGAGTGATAGGAGTGATGGGAGTGATAGGATTGATAGGAGTGATAGGGGTGATAGGAGTGATAGGAGTGATAGGAGTGATAGGAGTGATGGGAGTGATGGGAGTGATGGGAGTGAAAGGAGTGAAGGAGTGATAGGAGTGATGGGAGTGATAGGAGTGATGGGAGTGATAGGAGTGTTGGGAGTGATGGGAGTGATATGATTGATAGGAGTGATAGGGGTGATAGGAGTGATAGGAGTGATAGGAGTGATGGGAGTGATAGGAGTGATGGGAGTGATAGGAGTGATGGGAGTGATGGAAGTGATGAGAGTGATAGGAGTGATGGGAGTGATGGGAGTGATGGGAGTGAAAGGAGTGAAGGAGTGATAGGATGGTAGGAGTGATAGGAGTGATAGGGGTGTTAGGAGTGATAGGAGTGATGGGAGTGATAGGAGTGATAGGAGTGATAGAAGTGATAGGAGTGATAGGAGTGATGGGAGTGATAGGAGTGATAGGAGTGATGGGATCGATAGGAGTGATAGGAGTGATGGGAGTGTTGGGAATGATAGGAGTGATAGGAGTGATAGGAGTAATAGGAGTGATAGGAGTGATAGGAGTGATGGGAGTGATAGGAGTGTTAGGAGTGATAGGAGTGATTGGAGTGATAGGAGTGATGGGAGTGATAGGAGTGATAGGAGTGATAGGAGTGATAGGAGTGATAGGAGTGATGGGAGTGATAGGAGTGTTGGGAATGATAGGAGTGATAGGAGTGATAGGAGTGGTGGGAATGATAGGAGTGATAGGAGTGATAGGAGTGATAGGAGTGATAGGAGTGATGGGAGTGATAGGAGTGTTGGGAATGATAGGAGTGATAGGAGTGATAGGAGTGTTAGGAATGATAGTAGTGGTGGGAATGATAGGAGTGATAGGAGTGATAGGAATGATAGGAGTGATAGGAGTGATAGGAGTGATAGGAGTGATAGGAGTGATAGGAATGATAGGAGTGATAGGAGTGATAGGAGTGATAGGAGTGATAGGAGTGATAGGAATGATAGGAGTGATAGGAGTGATAGGAGTGATAGGAGTGATAGGAATGATAGGAGTGATAGGAGTGATAGGAGTGATAGGAGTGATAGGAGTGATAGGAGTGATAGGAGTGATAGGAGTGATAGGAGTGATAGGAATGATAGGAATGATAGGAGTGATAGGAGTGATAGGAGTGATAGGAGTGATAGGAGTGGTGGGAATGATAGGAGTGATAGGAGTGATAGGAATGATAGGAGTGTTAGGAATGATAGGAGTGGTGGGAATGATAGGAGTGATAGGAGTGATAGGAGTGATAGGAGTGATAGGAGTGATGGGAGTGATAGGAGTGTTGGGAATGATAGGAGTGATAGGAGTGATAGGAGTGATGGGAGTGATAGGAGTGTTAGGAATGATAGGAGTGATAGGAGTGATAGGAGTGGTGGGAATGATAGGAGTGATAGGAGTGATAGGAGTGATAGGAGTGATAGGAGTGATGGGAGTGATAGGAGTGTTGGGAATGATAGGAGTGATAGGAGTGATAGGAGTGATGGGAGTGATAGGAGTGTTAGGAATGATAGGAGTGATAGGAGTGATAGGAGTGGTGGGAATGATAGGAGTGATAGGAATGATGGGAGTGATAGGAGTGATAGGAAGTGAGGACACCATCTCCAAGGGGCAAACGAACGCAACCCTCGATGCATTTTGAGCTATACTAACAATCACGACTTGAGTAAATGATTCGACGATAGAATTATACTAGGAAAACGCTATATACGCGTTGTTAGACGAGCGGATGGTAATAGTATGTCGACTTCTTTGTCAAACTTTTGCCTACATTCGCCAATAGGGTAACATTCAAGCTGGAAATGGGTAAAAACGGCTTCGAGTGGTACCAATTTAGCACATTTCATGTTTTTTCTTCAAAATGGCTGACCCGATCAAGCTGAGAATTCCCAGAAATGTGTATCAAGATGTAATTCAACTTCACACGAAATGTCATCCATTTTGAAGAATTTTTTTTTCTCCTTCGTGTTATTCTAATGGCTATTTTTGAAATTTCTAAAATTCATGAAAATGGAAGTTACCACCCGATAATGCCACAAAACTCTACAGAACTAGGCTATATGAGGAACCATGATGAGAATAAATTTGAAGTTGATAGCTGTAGCCATTTGACATGTGGAGAACCGACAAAAAAACACATGAAAACGAACACCAATTTTTTTTCAGTATGTCAAATTGAATCCTCGCAGAAGCTCGTCTCAATACATCTTGATACACATTTCTGGAAACTTTCAGCTTGATCGGGTCAGCCATTTTGAAGAGAAAACATAAAATGTGATAAATTGGTACCACTCGAAGCAGTTTTTACCCATTTATAACTTGAATGTCACCCAATTGGTGAATGAAGGCAAAAGTTTGGCAAAGAAGTCGACATACTATTACTTTCCGCTCGTCTCACAACGCACATATGGCGTTTTCCTAGTAGGTGCATAACCAGTACACAATCATTGACTACGCCGAGTGGTTTATTAATGTTGGGGCCATTCTCTCATTGAATTTATTTCATACACACACACACACACACACACACACACACATACACATTCATTAGATGAGCGTAGCGAAGTCTCCATGCCACTCTTATAGGGCTATGTCTGTGTTTTTTTTTTTTTTTTTTTTTTTTGTGGGCACTGCACAGGTCGCAGGGTTTGATTGATCAACATGAAACTTTTTTTGTACGGGCCAACTTTTACAACTCAAAACTGTATAGTTTTTGGAATGAATCGGTCAATTGGATTTTGAGAAATATCATGTCAAAATTTTTAAAAACTCCACAAGATTGGGCTGGGTGAGCAAATTTGAAAAAATGAAACCTCTCCGAAAAAAATAAAATTTTCTCCGAGTGTTCAAACATGAATGATACACATGACCACCATTTTGTAAGCAATTCGAATCAGCCGTTTCGAAGAAAAAAAATCAAATAACTGTTTTTATACATCAAATATATGGAAATGAGCCAAGATTCATTGCTTCCTAGATTCGATATTTGCCCAAGCATTAAATATCCTTCATATTCGTCAAGGTGTGTAGAATACCAGAGAAGATAAAGTAGAAATTAAATGAAGGACAAAGTGTGTAGAATACCAGAGAAGATAAAGTAGCAAATGTAGGACTGTTATTATACCTTATTCAGATATCTCGCTCATCTTACAACGCATATTTCGTGTTCACCTAGTTGAATGATTACACAGACAAAACCCATAACAAAATGAAGCAACACACTTTCGAGAAATATGCCATCGACAGAGCATGAAGTAATGCAATCGCATTCGATGATTAGGAATTGACGATTCTTGTTCCCGTTTCAAACTGAAAAGAGTCGAGACTGAAGGTCATCGAGTGGCGTGAGCTTCTAGCTCGGAGTTAACTGTGTTGTCTGACGTTCCAGCTCTACTCGACCGCCACTGGACTCGAGGCAGTGCATGACCCGCGGCGAGCTGCTCAAGATCAAGGAGGACCTCCAGACCATCCTGGACCGCTCGATCGAGAGCCGGGAATTCCTCGACGCCAACCTCCGGCAGTTCCCCGGCGTCCCTCAGGAGTCTCTGCGCGGCATGATGTCGAACATGTTCGACAAGATGCGCTGCCCGGCGCCGGTCAAGGGCGCCGCCGGCGAGACCAACACGGGCGCGAACGGGGCCCAGGGCGACATCGGCGCCAACGGCGGGCCCGCGGGTCAGACGGGCCCCCAGGGCCGGACAGGCGCTCAAGGCGTGCTGGGCCCTCAAGGCGCACAGGGGCTCCAAGGTCAGAGAGGAGAGGAAGGTGCTACAGGACAGGTCGGCTTCCCAGGGAATCCAGGAGGTAACGGCGCGGAAGGAGCGACAGGAGTGCGAGGATTACAGGGAGATCAAGGAGTTTCAGGAGTGACCGGCGTGAACGGATTGTCCGGATCGACAGGAGCTCCAGGATTACAGGGATTGAGAGGGCTGGAGGGAGCCACAGGTGTGCCCGGAGTGGCCGGCCGTGCAGGGGCCGTGGGTATAACAGGCACGGAGGGAGCGACGGGATCGCGAGGGCCGGAGGGTGCCACCGGACCGAATGGAGTGGAAGGAGCGACAGGTGTGCAAGGCGTGCGTGGTGTCGAGGGAGTGACGGGACCCACGGGAGCAACAGGAGCCCCGGGAGTGACCGGGGCGGAGGGAGCTACGGGAGTGCAGGGCGTGATGGGTCCTGTGGGATTGCGGGGGGCGAAGGGATCCGACGGACCGACCGGAAGCACGGGTACGCCGGGATCGGCTGGAACGCCTGGAGTGATCCAGGGAGCTGAGGGCGCAACTGGTGCGACGGGACCGACGGTGACGGGTGCTCAGGGAGTGTCCGGGGGTGTGGGACTGCCGGGAGTGGCGGGAACTGATGGTACCAATGGACTACTGGGATTAGTGGGGTCCACGGGATCACAGGGTCTCCAGGGCCTACCCGGAATACAGGGCGTGGAATCTGCTACGGGGGCAACGGGTGCACCGGGAGGTACGGGAGCGTTGGGAGCGAAGGGATTAAAGGGAGGACCGGGCGCGTCCGTTGTCGTCGTCGATCTTGGCCCGCCGGGCGCGACAGGACCCACGGGAGCTACGGGTGTGCCCGGCGTCCAGGGAGTGCAAGGGGTTGCGGGAACGACCGGAAGTCCGGGCGTCGCATGCGTCGGTTAAATACGAGACCGACGTCGGGGCGATTCGAAGCAGGGTTGTTGTCGTCTGTCTTGCTGTCCGGCCGGTGTTCCGTCTCGTCCAATCACGGCGCAGAGCCGGAGATTCACAAGATGGCGTTTTGACACCGGTGTTCCGTCTCGTCCAATCACGGCGCAGAGCTCGAGATTCACAAGATGGCGTTTTGACACCGGTGTTCCGTCTCTCGTCCAATCACGGCGCAGAGCTCGAGATTCACAAGATGGCGTTTTGACACCGGTGTTCCGTCTCTCGTCCAATCACGGCGCAGAGCCGGAGATTCACAAGATGGCGTTTTGACACCGGTGTTCCGTCTCTCGTCCAATCACGGCGCAGAGCTCGAGATTCACAAGATGGCGTTTTGACACCGGTGTTCCGTCTCGTCCAATCACGGCGCAGAGCCGGAGATTCACAAGATGGCGTTTTGACACCGGTGTTCCGTCTCTCGTCCAATCACGGCGCAGAGCCGGAGATTCACAAGATGGCGTTTTGACACCGGTGTTCCGTCTCTCGTCCAATCACGGCGCAAAGCTCGAGATTCACAAGATGGCGTTGTTGTTTCGGCGTCATTTTTTCTGGTCAAGTGAAGTTTGTCATTGCTATGGCAACCGACTTGTGGCTATGCACCGCCATCTTGTTGTAAGGTTCTGAGAAAGGATATCCTGTCTGACGGTTCAGGCGAACTAATGGTAACCCTGCTTCGACCCTCTCAGCGGAAGTGAACACCTGTTGTATCCCTTGTGCGGATTGCCAAGAGTGTGGTTGTGTGAGCATTCTCTGCCGGGTCATGAGGAGCTCGCCAGTCTTACGATCAACTCTCACATTCATCATTGAGTCCACGTGGTGAGGTTAGAATGAGAGTTATTTTATTTTAAATTATGAGCATTCAAATTATTTATTGGATTTATTATTGATTATACGTGGTGAGATCGAAATAAGATGTATTTTATTTTAAAATATGAGCATTCAAATTATTCATTGATTTATTATTGATTATACTTGGTGAGATCGAAATAAAATGTATTTTATTTTAAAATATGAGCATTCAAATTATTCATTGATTTATTATTGATTATACGTGGTGAGATCGAAATAAAATGTATTTTATTTTAAAATATGAGCATTCAAATTATTCATTGATTTATTATTGATTATACGTGGTGAGATCGAAATAAAATGTATTTTATTTTAAAATATGAGCATTCAAATTATTCATTGATTTATTATTGATTATACGTGGTGAGATCGAAATAAAATGTATTTTATTTTAAAATATGAGCATTCAAATTATTCATTGATTTATTATTGATTATACGTGGTGAGATCGAAATAAAATGTATTTTATTTTAAAATATGAGCATTCAAATTATTCATTGATTTATTATTGATTATACGTGGTGAGATCGAAATAAAATGTATCTTATTTTAAAATATGAGCATTCAAATTATTCATTGATTTATTATTGATTATACGTGGTGAGATCGAAATAAAATGTATTTTATTTTAAAATATGAGCATTCAAATTATTCATTGATTTATTATTGATTATACGTGGTGAGATCGAAATAAAATGTATTTTATTTTAAAATATGAGCATTCAAATTATTCATTGATTTATTATTGATTATACGTGGTGAGATCGAAATAAAATGTATTTTATTTTAAAATATGAGCATTCAAATTATTCATTGATTTATTATTGATTATACGTGGTGAGATCGAAATAAAATGTATTTTATTTTAAAATATGAGCATTCAAATTATTCATTGATTTATTATTGATTATACGTGGTGAGATCGAAATAAAATGTATTTTATTTTAAAATATGAGCATTCAAATTATTCATTGATTTATTATTGATTATACGTGGTGAGATCGAAATAAAATGTATTTTATTTTAAAATATGAGCATTCAAATTATTCATTGATTTATTATTGATTATACGTGGTGAGATCGGAATAAAATGTATTTTATTTTAAAATATGAGCATTCAAATTATTCATTGATTTATTATTAATTATACGTGGTGAGATCGAAATAAAATGTATTTTATTTTAAAATATGAGCATTCAAATTATTCATTGATTTATTATTGATTATACGTGGTGAGATCGAAATAAAATGTATTTTATTTTAAAATATGAGCATTCAAATTATTCATTGATTTATTATTGATTATACGTGGTGAGATCGAAATAAAATGTATCTTATTTTAAAATATGAGCATTCAAATTATTCATTGATTTATTATTGATTATACGTGGTGAGATTGAAATAAAATGTATTTTATTTTAAAATATGAGCATTCAAATTATTCATTGATTTATTATTGATTATACGTGGTGAGATCGAAATAAAATGTATTTTATTTTAAAATATGAGCATTCAAATTATTTATTGGATTCATTATTGATCATACGTGGTGAGATCGAAATAAAATGTATCTTATTTTAAAATATGAGCATTCAAATTATTTATTGAATTCATTATTGATTGTATCTGGTGAGATTGAAATAAAATGTATTTTTTTTTAAATTATGAGCATTCAAATTATTTATTGAATTCATTATTGATTGTATCTGGTGAGATTGGAATAAAATGTATTTTATTTTAAATTATGAGCATTCAAATTATTTATTGAATTTATTATTGATTGTATCTGGTGAGATTGGAATAAAATGTATTTTATTTTAAATTATGAGCATTCAAATTATTCATTGAAATTATCATTGATTGTATCTGGTGAGATTGGAATAAGATGTATTTCATTTTAAATTATGAGCATTCAAATTATTTATTGAATTTATTATTGATTGTATTTGGTGAGATTGGAATAAAATGTATTTTATTTTAAATTATGAGCATTCAAATTATTCATTGAAATTATCATTGATTGTATCTGGTGAGATTGGAATAAAATGTATTTTTTTTTAAATTATGAGCATTCAAATTATTTATTGAATTCATTATTGATTGTATCTGGTGAGATTGGAATAAAATGTATTTTTTTTTAAATTATGAGCATTCAAATTATTTATTGAATTCATTATTGATTGTATCTGGTGAGATTGGAATAAAATGTATTTTATTTTAATTCATGAGCATTCAAATTATTTATTGAATTCATTATTGATTGTATCTGGTGAGATTGGAATAAAATGTTTTTCATTTTGAATTTTGAGCATTCAAATTATTCATTGAAATTATCATTGATTGTATCTGGTGAGATTGGAATAAAATGTATTTTTTTTTAAATTATGAGCATTCAAATTATTCATTGAATTCATTATTGATTGTATCTGGTGAGATTGGAATAAAATGTATTTTATTTTAAATTATGAGCATTCAAATTATTCATTGAATTCATTATTGATTGTATCTGGTGAGATTGGAATAAAATGTATTGTATTTTAAATTATGAGCATTCAAATTATTTATTGAATTCATTATTGATTGTATCTGGTGAGATTGGAATAAAATGTATTTTATTTTAAATTATGAGCATTCAAATTATTTATTGAATTTATTATTGATTGTATTTGGTGAGATTGGAATAAAATGTATTTTATTTTGAATTATGAGCATTCAAATTATTTATTGATTTATTATTGATTATACGTGGTGAGATTGAAATAAAATGTATCTTATTTTAAATTATGAGCATTCAAATTATTCATCTAGATTTTGATCGACTAGAACCATGTGAGAGGTAGCAATGAACTGTCACGAACTGTCACGAACTGTCACGAACTGTCACGAACTGTCACGAACTGTCACGAACTCCAGCACATTAACGAAATGTTGGAGATAACAGGGGTGATACAACCGTATCCATTGGTATTTCAATGGCGTTAAACACGATAGCGTCAAACAATATGTCGTCAAACACGATAGATACCTTCTGACTATGCAAACCATAGCCACATTGTTTCATGAAGTCCATTATATACATTTCAATGACATTAAATAATCAAGAAGACCGTTTTGGGGATTTTTGTCCGAATTGTGTCCACAAATAGATCTGTTAATGCTATTGATACGTGGTTTACAAAGCCTTCTTTATTATCATATAAATTAATAATGAGAAATAAGATGGCAGTGATGTAATGGTTTGGATCTCAAGGTGTATATATATATATATAATAACCAATCCAAAGATAAGTTGATATGTTCCAGCTCATCCATCAACGCGGAAACACATAACGCGTTTGCCTAGTTATACAAAATGCGCAAATTAAACATTAAAATAATTAATTAATACATTTCTAAGTAAACAAGCCGAACCAAGTTCACTCTTGTCTTGGTAGTATATCTATTTCAGTATGCCCTGTTACTCACAATATGTTGGTATTGTGTTCAGAAGTTGAAGTCTGGAAAAGATGCCTGAAGAAAAGTTGTCAGGGTGAAATGCTGAGCTAACCGATCACAGTTTGTCAGTGGCAAAGGTTTCTGTGATGCAGAGGAGAGCTGTGATTGGTTCTCATCTTTACTGGACTGAAGACGTGCAGGAAAGCTCTTATTGTAATATATATCTTTATTAGCAGTAAGCTATTTACATAATTAAATTCACAGTACACAAAATTCTCGAAATAAAAAGAAAATACAGTGGGCTTACAAATACAATTACAATTAGCAGTTACTTAGGCCTATACTGTAGTTGCACATATTTACACATATTCTTCTGATAAGTACATTTATCCCAAAAATTGAGATTATTTTTCTCATATTCCTTGGGCACGATCTTTTTTTCTTTAATTAGCTTACAACATTCTCGTCCGAAACCAAGTATTTTACTTGAATTCTTCACATTATCAGGTAATCTATTATAAATTAGCATACCTTCAACAAAAATTGAGTTATCTTGTTCTTTATACACTGTTCTTATAATATTCATATTTTCACTGGTTCTAGTCCTATGGCTATGTGTATGTTTACTAGACGAGCTCAGCGAGGATTCAATTTGACATACTGGAAAAAATTGGTGTTCGTTTTTTTTTTTTTTTTTTTTTGTCGGTTCTCCACAGATCAAACGGCTACAGCCATCAACTTCAAACTTTTTTAACATAATGGTTCCTCATCTAACTTAGATCTGTATAGTTTTGTGGCATTATCAGATCGTAATTTTTTTTTATGAATTTAAGAAATTTCAAAAATGCCCATTAAAATAACACGGCGGAAATAAGAAAATATTTTTATTTTCCAAAAAAAATGAAATTCCGCGTGAAGTTGATTTACATTCTGATACACATTTCTGAGATGTTTTAGCTTGATCGGGTGAGCTATTTCGAAGACAAACCATAAAATGTGCTAAATTGGCACCACTCGAAGCTGTGTTTACCCATTTCTAACTTAAATGTCACCCAATTGGCGAATGTAGGCAAGAGTTTGGCGAAGAAGTCTACATACTATTACCATCCGCTCGTCTAACAACGCGTATATAGCGTTATCCTAGTTTAAAACTATTTAATTACAAAGGTATTGTGGCACCAACCCTTTGTTAATCTTGCAAATTAAAGTTAGACTGTTTAAGAGTTAGCCAACACAAGGCTTTACACATTTCTGCAATTGGAGCATCCCTTTCCACTCTTAAAATACTTCGCATGGTTCTGTATTCTTTGTAATGACATAATCTCGTTTTGGTGAAATAAAGATAAAATTGAGCTACAATAGTCTGAATGAGGAGATATTATAGATTGATAAAGTAATATTTTTGTTGTTAATGTAAGAGAGCCATTCACTCTTTAGACGAGCTTCAGCGAGGATTCAATTTGACATACGGAAAAAAATTGGTGTTCGTTTTTATGTTTTTTTTCTGTTTGTTTGTTTGTTTTTTTTATGTTTTTTGTCGGTTCTCCACAGGTCAAACGGCTACAGTTATCAACTTCAAACTTTTTTCATCATGGTTCCTCATCTAGCTTAGATCTGTATAGTTTTGTGGCATTATTGGGTGGTAAATTTCATTTTTATGAATTTTAGAAATTTCAAAAATACTCATTAGAATAACACGGCGGAAAATGAATGGAAAAATTTTTATTTTCCCAAAAATTGAAATTCTGTGTAAAGTTGAATAACATCTTGATACACATTTCTGGGAATTCTCAGCTTGATCGGGTCAGCCATTTTGAAGAAAAAACATGAAATGTGCTAAATTGGTACCACTCGAAGCAGTTTTTACCCATTTACAACTAAAATGTTACCCTATTGGCGAATTTAGGCGAAAGCTTGGCAATGAAGTCGACATACTATTACTTTCCGCTCGTCTAACAACGCTCATATAGCGTTTTCCTGGTCTAAATAATCACAAATATGTGAAACTGAACATTCTAACTTTGACAGGTCTGTCCTTATTAGACATACTCCTTCTATTTTTGACAACCCAGATTATTTTAAGACTGGGAAAACGTTATATACGCGTTGTTAGACGAGCGGAAAGTAATAGTATGTCGACTTCTTTGCCAAACTTTTGCCTATATTCCCCAAATGGGTAACATTTTAGTTATAAATGGGTAAAAACTGCTTCGAGTGCTATTAATTTAGCACATTTTATGGTTTGTCTTCGAAATGGCTGACCCGATCAAGCTAAAACATTCCAGAAATGTGTATCAAAATGTACATCAACTTCACGCAAAATTTTATTTTTCTTGGAAAATAAAAATATCCTCTTTTTTTCCGCCGTGTTATTTTAATGGGCATTTTTGAAATTTCTCTGATTCATAAAAAAAAAGTTACGATCTGATAATGCCACAAAACTATACACATCTAAGTTAGATCAGGAACCATTATAAAAAAAGTTTGAAGTTGACAGCTGTAGCCGTTTGACCTGTGGAGAACCGACAAAAAAACACGAAAAATAAAAAAACATAAAAACGATCACAAATTTTTTTCAGTATATCAAATTGGATCCTCGCTGAAGCTCGTCTAATAACTACCAGTGTGTATAACCACTACACAAGACAGAATAATAATCTGCATCCAGTATCACGTGACCGACTATGATGCAGTTCACGCAGATGTAGTGATCTATAACTAGGAAAACGCCATATATGCGTTGTTAGACGAGCGTAAAGTAATAGTATGTCGACTTCTTTGCCAAACTTTTGCCTACATTAGCCAATTGGGTGACTTTTAAGTTAGAAATGGGTGAAAACTGCTTCGAGTGGTACCAATTTAGCACATTTTATGATTTTTCTTCGAAATGGCTCACTCGATCAAGCTGAACAATTCTTAAAATGTGTATCATATTGTAACTCGACTTCACGCAAAATTTCGTGTTTTTTGAAAATAAAAATGTCTTCTTTTTTCGACGTGTTATTCTAATTGGTATTATTCCTCAAGAATATTTCTCAAAATATTCCTCAAGAGGGCGCATGCGCTCGTATTCCACGCCGCAAACTCTCACGGCCCCCGTAATTTCCGAAACATCAATGTGATTGTTCCGCATTCTGTTGATAATTGATAAACGGAGGTTATCGCATTTATGGAATTTTGAACATGACATTTTTAATTTTTCAGCTTCTTCAAATGGAAAATGAAAGAATTTCAATTATGCTAAAACCTAGATACATATTTTTGAATAACGGAAAAAAATATAAAAAGTGTGAGCTGGGGAATTGACGGCGTTTACGTGAATATGAGTTCGGCGGGCTAGTCTACGGGGTGCGCCCAGCACACTATCCATGTCAAAACTCGAGTCTGAAGTGAGCAAACAACGAGCCCGTCTAGAGCGCCTGCGCCCTCTTGAAGTACAAACAAGTCTGAAAAAGACCACATTTTCAGGCACACAACAAATTCTACTCTGTATTTTATTTGGCACAGTGTGAACAAACTCTACACAAGCATTGCATATTATTATCCACTCGTGGTGATTATCTTCAACAGTTTCAGAGATTCAGTAAAGCTGGATTCACAATGCCAACTAATGATTAGTGATTAATGATTAACTAAAGTTGACGGATAAGGAATCAGTGTTGACGTTCACATTGTGGTTAATATTAGTGACTGAACTTGAAGGTTAACTAGGCAAACGCGTTATGTGTTGCCGCGTTGATGGATGAGCTGGAACATATCAACTTATCTTTGGATTGGTTATTATATATATATACACCTTGAGATCCAAACCATTACATCACTGCCATCTTATTTTCCATTAATAATGTATATGATAATAAAGAAGGCTTCGTTTTAATCGTTTACAATCAAGTGGTGACACTTGTTGCTTTGATTTAATGGGTATCTTAATAGCTTTGAATAATTAACACAAATAACATTATATATTTTTTTACATCGAAACGGCTGATCCGATTTGAGTGCAAGTTCGGAATAATGTGTATCATTATCAGATTGAAATTCCCTAAAAATTTGAATCCTCTCAGATGAAATATTTTTCACGAATGTATTCCTCCGGGTTATTCTAATGGGATTTTTGAAAACTTTGGAATGAGTTTTCTCAGAAGTGGTTCAACCGATCGCGCCTCAAAACTATACAGCATCAAGTCAGATAGGGGTTCATGTGTGTGCCAAGTTTCAACTGATTTTGAATTTTCGTCTGACCTGTGGAGCGCGAAAAAAAAAAAAAAAAAAAAAACAGACATTTTTTTCCGGTATAGTGAAATTGAGTCTTCGCTTCGCTCATCCAACCAACTTTCAACTTTAGTATTGATCATTAGTTTCAATCATTAGTCCGACCAATCAGAAGTCGTGAATTCGAAACGACAGAAAGTCAATGCAAAAGGAAGCTATCCCGCTCGATGAACCGCTCGCTCACAGCCTTCTAACATGTAGATTTCTATTTGAATATATCATCTCAAGACAGCTACGACTCATGAAAATCAATTCTTATTTCAAGCCTATGTGAATGCTCAGTTTCTTAATTTTAGTGTTTAGTATTAGTCACTAATCATTAGTTCGCATTGTGAATCCAGCTTAACCGGCAGTAGGAGGAAATATAACTCAAATAACAGCATTTGAAGATGTTAGCACAAGAGGTAATAGCACTGAGAGATGAGAAGTGGGATTACAAACTGCTGAATGTTGATAATGATATAATTAGAACTGATTCGAGTGATTGGTTGGCTCTTGCTGCCCCCCGTACACGTGGGCCGGCGGCGGACCGGGCACGGGGGGGCCGGACATCAGGCCGTGGGGGGGGAGGAACACCGAGTATTTCAGCTCGGGCTGGTTCAGATAGCTTGACGAGTAAGGCAGCCAAGGGAATGCACGATATGGATTGAACTGTTGTTGTTGTTGTTGTTGTTGTTGTTGTTGTTGTTGTTGTTGTTGCAGATGTTGTTGTTGTTGTTGCAGATGTTGAAATTCTTGTTGAAATAATAGTTGTTTCATCAGTAGTTGTTGTTGTTGCTGCTGTTGTGGTAGTTGTTGTAGCTGCTGCAGCTGCTGTTGCTGTTGTTGTTGTTGTTGCTGCTGCTGCACCTGCAGGTGCTGTTGCTGTTGTTGTTGTTGCTGTTGTGGTAGTTGTTGTAGCTGCTGCAGCTGCTGTTGCTGTTGTTGTTGTTGTTGTTGCTGCTGTTGTGGTAGTTGTTGTAGCTGCTGCTGCTGCAGCTGCTGCAGCTGCTGTTGCTGTTGTTGTTGTTGTTGTTGCTGCTGTTGTGGTAGTTGTTGTAGCTGCTGCTGCTGCAGCTGCTGTTGTTGTTGTTGTTGTTGCTGCTGTTGTGGTAGTTGTTGTAGCTGCAGCTGCTGTTGCTGTTGTTGTTGTTGTTGTTGATGTTGTAGCTGACATTGCTGATATTTAAGTTGGAGATCCTGCAGCTGCTGTTGTAGTGCCAGCAGCTGTAGCTGTTTCTGGTCAAACAGCGCAGCCGGGGGGACTTCAGGGGGGCTGTCGGCGTGGCGGGGGGGCAGGTGCTGGTCAAACAGCGCAGCCGGGGGGACTTCAGGGGGGCTGTCGGCGTGGCGGGGGGGCAGGTGCTGGTCAAACAGCGCAGCCGGGGGGGCTCCAGGGGGGCTGTCGGCGTGGCGGGTGGGCAGTTGCTGGTCGAACAGCGTAGCCGGGGGGGCTCCAGGGGGGCTGTCGGCGTGGCGGGTCGACTGATGCTGGTCGAAGAGCGCAGCCGGGGGGGCTCCAGGGACGCTGTCGGAGCGGCGGGTGGGGGGCGGAGGGCAGGGGTCGGGGGCGGCGGGGCACACGGCGCGGGGGCAGCAGGCGGGGAAGGGTAGCGTCAGGTCGTAGTCCCGGATATGGCAAGGCTGCTTGGCGCTCACTGAACCGCATCTGAGACAAACAAGACGAGATTGTGACACGACGTACTCTAACCAACATGTACTGAGGGTTGCGTTTACCCGCTGGGAGACAGTGACTTCTCATTCTATTCCTCCCGTGTGGAAAATGTGCACCAATTCACTGGCTACATCTCCAGATCTGACGATCGTGCGTGGTGTAGTGGTGATGGAAGGAACTAACTTTGTTTACAAACACGCGCGAAAAGACGTTCACTTTTGCTCAGTCGTCTGAAACAGTCCCTCAAGAAGTGAAACAGAGACAGTGGGGTTGAATCATCCATCATACAAATTGTGAGGTAATAATTATGATAATGCGAGTTATATTGCTAGTTCCTTGCATCCGGACAATTCATATATGGGATCAGAATCGTGTGAGAAGTCCGCACGCCCCAAACAAATCAGTATTCATATTGTATTCACTTGCATCATCAG
The DNA here is from genome assembly GCA_964007535.1 of Brachyptera risi. Classification (NCBI taxonomy): domain Eukaryota; kingdom Metazoa; phylum Arthropoda; class Insecta; order Plecoptera; family Taeniopterygidae; genus Brachyptera; species Brachyptera risi. Next base: position 4,853 of record CAXFZR010000180.1, on the reverse strand, counting down.
CATACATTCATTTTACGCATGTATTTTACTAGGAAAACGCTATATACGCGTTGTTAGACGAGTGGATAGTAATAGTATGTCGACTTCATTGCCAAACTTTTGCCTAAATTCGCCAATAGGGTAACATTTTAGTTATAAATGGGTAAAAACGGCTTCTAGTGGTACCAATTTAGCACATTTCAAATTTTTTCTTCAAAATGGCTGTCCCGATCAAGCTGAGAATTCTCAGAAATGTGTATCAAGATGTTAGTCAACTTCACACAAAATTTCAATTTTTTTGAAAATAAAAATGTTTTAATTTTTTTTCCGCCGTGTTATTCTAATGAGTATTTTTGAAATTTCTAAAATTCATAAAAATAAAAGTTACCACCCGATAATGCCACAAAACTATACAGATCTAAGCTAGATGAGGAACCATAATAAAAAAAAGTTTGAAGTTGATAGCTGTAGCCGTTTGACCTGTGGAGAACCGACAAAAAAACATAAAAAAAAAAACATAAAAACGAACACCAATTTTTTTCAGTATGTCAAATTGAATCCTCGCTAAAGCTCGTCTAATGAACATTTCATTTTATGAGGCAATCGGAACCTTTGGCTCTGAACTGACCACAAGAAACCACAAGTGCCCTCCATGTTATCAGTATGGGAGTTGGAGCACCTTGTTCATGTTTTGCTCAAGTCTGTTGGTATCACCACAGGCAGAACCCCTCCTTACCCCTTGGTCAAGACTGACGCCTGGAAGCCGTTCTTGACGGCCGTGACCTTGCACGTGAACCACAGGCAGAACCCCTCCAGCTGGAACATGATGGGATCCTCCGGGAGCTTCTCCCGCCCCAGCGCCAGGCACTCCGCCACCAGGCCTGGAAGAAACGGGATATGTGTGAGGAGCCTCTCCATGAATGGTGCACATAATGCACTGTCAGTAACACACATCTTCAAACTTTGTGCCATTTGCTTCTGGAGCAATCGGGTGCGAGAGATTATCACACAATCACAAATAATTCCATTGAGACCAAGCTGGGTTATGTGAACTTGGGTTAGGTTACATAGGATACATTCCAGAGCTTAGGAGAGTCGATGCCCAGTGGAACGATCTATTGGCGTCGCTGAATGATGGATGAGATGGTGGGATTATAGGGTATTCCATTGATTGTTTCTGGATAGTTGGAAGGAGCCGGTCGTGGCCTGTTGTCAAGTAGCTAGTCCAGTATCAACCTGCACAACAGAAAAAACCCTGTCAGGATGGTCGACCATGGCGGGAATCGAGCCACGGTCTCCTGAATGACGATTCAGTGTGCTAGCCACTCGACCACTCGTATCAGTTTCCTGGTGATCACTTTGGAACGGTGAAAGTTGTCAAAATTGTGATGAAAATTCAAAACTAAACACGAATATTTTCAATATCTTTCAAGATGTGAGCCCCAAATTATTCAGCTCACAATCATATAATACAGCAGCCCACCCAGCTCTTCTTTCCAGCCAAGATCTCACGCACAGTGGTGGATTCAGATATTTGGTTGCGGGGGGGGCTTTTGTGTTTACCGGGGGGGGGGGGGGGGGGCAAGGGAGAACCGAAATACAAGTTTCTCAAAAAATACACCATGTATCTAGTGTTTAATGTTTTTATCCCGTGTGGGAAAACGACATCCTGCGGGGGGGAGCGGCCCTCCCGCAGGTATGCCTGGTTTCCAAGATCTCACGCGCAGCGTTGGATTCAGATATTTTATTGTGGTGGGGCTTTTGTGTTTACCGGGGGGGGGGGGGGGGGGGGCAAGGGAAACTCCGAAATACAAGTTTCTAAAAAAAAAAAAAACATGTATCTAGTGTTTAATATTTTTATCCCGTGGGAGAAAACGACATCCTGTGGGGGGGAGCAGCCCCCCCTGGATGCGACACTGCTCACGCATCACGGACCTCAATTAGTTTGTGGTGTCAATACAGTATTCATATGATCCCTCTCTGACAAGCGGCTGATTCTGTCAGTTGTACCGCTCAAATACTTGAGCCGGGAACCAATAAATTTTCTGAATAGTATTTTCTTTATTATTTCCGATAGTCAAAGCTTGCTGTTTATATTGTTTATTGTATCCGTTGTCCATGGCAACTTGTTTGAGTCGTGACAATTCCTCTTTATCGGACCACCTCTCAGGTCTGAGAGTCAGTGTGTCTGAAATGCCATATCTCTGGGCGGGATGATGATTCGTACTGTTTGTTTCCTGTACACTGTGTGCTCGGCAAACCTATGACTATCAAGGACGTAACGGGATAAGCAACATGGCGTAAGTCCCATCCTTTTAACATTAGGCCGTTTTCACCATGATGGAATCAGCGCTTTCGTGTACATTTATGAGATTCGCAATTTCAAATCAAATCGTACGTATTAGGCTCGTATTTCAATATATAGTACATAGTTGTATACTTGCATTGTTTCTGATCTTTCTCGTAGATGATGAGTAATTATCCAGTTTTCAAATGGTAAAAATAGCAGTAGGGCTCTTGACTAGGGGACTGAATGCTTTCACAGACGTATCTTAAATTTAGATTGGCCAACTCGAATGAAATTCATCCCAATATTGTTTAAAATGGTTGGAAAGAGCTAGATTCACAGATTTCATTACATCTATCACTTGTATAGATCAACATACAACAATACCAGCGAATCATCATAACATTTGTGAGGCGGCATCCCTTTGATATACGCATGGTGCGAAAGGAAACCGTCATGTTGCTTATCCCGTTACGTTATTGATAGTCATAGGATAAACCCACTGTCTTTTCTCATTAGTTATTAGTAATACGTCGATAAAAGTGAACTCTCCAGTTCTGTAGTGAATTAAATTTCTCCATACATGCTATTCAGATATTTCAGAGAAATGTCAAGCTCTTCGCTCCCTTGTTTCCACACTGCGAATACATCATCAACATAGCGGAACTATATATCGGGCTTCGATGTTGCCGTTGTCATGGCACGTTTATCGATCTCTTTCAGAAAGAGGTTCGCTATTAAATGGGAGAGAGGTGGACTCATAGCAAGCCCATTATTATGTTTGTTAATAGCTCCCTCGTACATAAAATGATTAGAGTCCAAGCATCCTTCAATCAATTTATATATAGAGGCACATATGTGTTTCTTCTTTCTTAACATACTTGAAGCGTACATTATTGAAGAGTGAGATCACATCAAAGCTTAAGAGTATGTCGCTTGACTTCAGATGTAAATGATATATATATATATATATATATATATATAAATATATATATATATATATATATATATATATATATATATATATATATATATATATATATAAAATATATATATATATATATATATATATATATATATATATATATATATATATATATATATATATATATATATATATATATATATATATATATATATATATATATATATATATATATATATATATATATGTATTATATATGTATATTTATATATACAATTATTATGGTATTATTAATGACTATACGACACGTACTCGTTTCTGGAACTCGAGTCCAGTTTGTGATTAAACAAGCAAAGAATGCTATCTCTGAAAAAAAAAAATATATATATATATATATATATATATATATATATATATATATATATATATATATATATATATCTAACATAAATATATATATATATCTAATATATATCTCTAATATATATCTCTGATATATATCTCCAATATATATATATCTCTAATATATATCTTCAATACATATCTCTAAAAAATCCTGAGAGTTTATGAGGTAACTTTTAACTTGAGTACCGTCTGACCTTGAGAGCTGTGCCACACATCTGGCGATCTCATGGGCTGGTGATTATATTGCAGATACTATCGGTCTCGGGGGGACTCACTCCTTGTGGTATCTTGGCAACCCATTAAGTTTCGTCGGTATTGTGGAATTTTTTTTTTTTTTAATAACATCGAAACTTGATGCAGAATCATTGTTCCCCAATTAAGGCTATGGATGAGAGATAGGATCGTTTGGACGGGGCACCACAAGGGCGTTCTTACCACCCCATTTTGATTATTTAAAATCAATCAACTATATTCTGAAGAATCAATTACAACTGTAGCGTTATCTTCACTAGCTTTCAATACAACAACTGAAACATTATTACGGAGTGCTTTCAGAGCTAAATGTCTTTTATGAGATTAGTTCATCCCGAGTAAACTGCCTGACTTGTCTTTAAGAATACGTGATGTGTCTTGTTTGATCTCTTCTTCTACATCTTTGGGGAACCTACGAATCGCTGACCTATTATGTGTCTCAATCCCTGCGATCTGAGATGAACCTCTGTATGGCAACACAGACTAGAGCTCTCTGTATGTAATACCAGCGATCTCGGCCGCTAGAAGGCGGTGAGCGACTGCGCATTGAGAGGTACATTGTGTCAGCGCCTGAGGATTGTATACCGGAATAAAGTACACTCGGTTGTGTGACATGGGCTTGGAGGTACTTATGAATGGATGCTTGTGAAATGTGATCAGGTTTGACACGGTCCAGTATATTTTATTCCATTATACGCTTGTCTTACTCGTCATGTTTGGTTTCTTCACTAGAAAGTCAATCGGTTTCACCGCCGGTTCAACGCCTGGCCACTGGACCACCACGCACGACACCAACAGCAGTCTGAGCATGATTAGTCACTGCACTGATTGCCGGTTGGTGATACTGAGAGTTAGTAATGCTAGTAGTTAGTGGTACTAGTAGTTGGTAGTTACACCTGGAGACACGTTGCGACGTGCACTTATTGCTGGCGACCGAGACACTGTGCTCGCTTGTTGCCCGACACGACTAGACACGGGGGCGCTCAGCACACACATGGCAATATT
>CAXFZR010000179.1:17500-34334 GCA_964007535.1 Brachyptera risi | reverse complement strand
ATATATATATATATATATATATATATATATATATATATATATATATATATATATATTATATATATATATATATATATATTATATATATATATATAATATATATATATGTATATATATATATATATATATATATATGTATATATATATATATATATATATATATATATATATATATATATATATATATATATATATATATTTATATATATATTTATATATATATATATATATATATATATATATATATATTTATATATATTATATATATATATATATATATATATATATTTATATATATATATATATATATACTATATATTTATATATATATATATATATATATTATATATATATATATATATATATATATATATATATATATATATATATATATATATATATATATATATATATGAATGTATGTATGTTATTCCAGGTGTATTTTCTATTGCTGTTACCCTATACAGTTTGGAGGTGAGGAACCAAGCAAGGTGAATAAAGACAGGGCAGGATTGCTAGATGAACGTCATATGTTGGATACGCCATGTCTGTGATGAGGAACGAGATATGCAAGCTGTTTCCGGTCGGAGTTGATGTCGAAGCGGAACAGTTCGAGGTATCGAGTCAGCTCGAGATAACTCGACGAGTCACAGCGAGAGATCGAACACATGTTAGAGAGAGATTCATTGCGTAGAGGAACTATGGGCTTGTTGTTTACTCATATGGAGGAGCCAAGCGATTACTTCCATTCACTCCGAGTAGGCTTGTTCTCTGTTTATTTGTTTGATTGTTCATCTGTTCATACGTTTGTTTGTTTGTTTGTTTGTTTGTTTGTTCACCTATTCCTCTATTTTCGTGTGATTGTGTTTTTTTATTCCTCTGTTTTCTTTTGTTTGTGTTTCCATCTATTTCTCTGTTTTTGTATATTTATTGTTTGTTTTCACCCTGTTTGTTTCATTGTTCATATATTCCTCTGTTTTTTGTGATTGTGTTTTGTTTGTTTCTTCCTCTATTTTTTGTTTGTTTTTCCATCTATTTCTCTGCTTTTGTATATGTATGTGTTTTGTTTGTTATTCTGTTTGTTTCATTGTTCATCTTTTCCTAAATTTTTATCACCTCTTCTCGTTGTTTGCTCTTATGTTTACATATTCCCATGTTCGTTTGTTTGATTGTTCGATTGTTTATCTATTCCTCTGTTTGTTCCCCAGTTTGCTCGCATGTTTGTTTCTGTTTGTTTCACAGGTCGGACGCCTCGTTTGACCAACGCGATTTTTTTCTGGTACACATACTTTTATCCAACTCCGATCTGTCTTGTCTTCGGAGAGAATCAGTTCAAAATTTCAATAATTTTTTCTAAAAAAAAATGTCAAAAACATCTTCAGAAACATTTGTATTGTATCGAGTTGTGCTGGTGTGTGCCGGGTGTTCCGAGCGGCCGAGCGGGGGTGCCGCGTGTGAGCTTGTCAACATGCAGCGTTGGGCGGGAAAATCAATGAGGCCCGCGCCGGCAGCGCTCCGAGGGCGTAGCGGCCGCGGTCGGCACTAGCACAGGTGATCGCACACAGGGGGGGGGGGGGTTGATCTCACTAGACTCAAAGTGGCTGGATGTGGAATAACTCGGGAGAAACGGTATGACGCTGGCGGCTCGGGTTGGATGAGCGTATATCAACACTTCTGTTAGCTCCGTCTCACTCTGTCTGCTCATGTTTCCTTGTTTGTTTGTAGAGTTGAGTGTTTTAGTTTCATATTGCTATTGCTGTTGATACCAATAAGCCTCAAAGTTGCAGCTTAATTATATATATAAACTAGAAAGACGCCACTTGAATAAATTATTATATTGGAATTATTATCACTTATATTATTGGGATGAAGGCATATTTATATACAGTGTAATGATGATTATTATTGTTTTGCTTAACGACCCCACCAACAGCTGGGCTATACGGGGGTACGGAAGAGCAGGTGTTCATGAAACTATGGAGTAATATAAGTGAAAGGACGTTCACAGAAACCCATGCCTTATGCGGGACTCGAACCCACGCCCAACGGTGCCTCCAGGTTTTGAAGCTGTGCCTCAGCTGACTGAGCTACCGAGGGTGGCTGCAATGTAACGGAGAGCTGTATATATGCACCTTGAGATCAGAACAACTACCGGTGACTTCCTGTGCTAACCTCCCCATGGTGTAGCACGGGTGGAGGAGCCGTGATTCAGGCAGCTGACATCGCTCGAGACTGGGACGTCCTGTGCTAACCTCCCCATGGTGTAGCACGGGTGGAGGAGCCGTGATTCAGGCAGCTGACATCGCTCGAGACTGGGACGTCCTGTGCTAACCTCCCCATGGTGTAGCACGGGTGGAGGAGCCGTGATTCAGGCAGCTGACATCGCTCGAGACTGGGACGTCCTGTGCTAACCTCCCCATGGTGTAGCACGGGTGGAGGAGCCGTGATTCGGGCAGCTGACATCGCTCGAGACTGGGACGTCCTGTGCTAACCTCCCCATGGTGTAGCACGGGTGGAGGAGCCGTTATCCAGGCAGCTGACATCGCTCGAGACTGGGACGTCCTGTGCTAACCTCCCCATGGTGTAGCACGGGTGGAGGAGCCGTTATCCAGGCAGCTGACATCGCTCGAGACTGGGACGTCCTGTGCTAACCTCCTCATGGTGTAGCACGGGTGGAGGAGCCGTGATTCAGGCAGCTCTTCTCTTTGCTACCTGGTCAAACCAGTTGACCATGTTCTACTGCATGGGATGTAACAGCTAGGTATATGAGACGACAGGAGCAGACTCCGTGTGGTTTCATCAACCCCCCAATAGTCCAGCTGTTGGTGGGGTCGCTCCCCTCACTGTTCGAACCCCCCAATAGTCTAGCTGTTGGTGGGGTCGCTCCCCTCACTGTTCGAACCCCCAATAGTCTAGCTGTTGGTGGGGTCGCTCCCCTCACTGTTCGAACCCCCAATAGTCTAGCTGTTGGTGGGGTCGCTCCCCTCAATGTTCGTCAGACTCAGACAGATATATGTGTATGTGTGGGTCTTCTTCTACAAGCAGATATATCGCAGAGCCTTATCATCGCGTATTGATGAATAACTGATAACCTATGATGAAAATCAATCATCCATACGGAGTGACAGTTCCATATCAAGCTGAGGGAGAGAGAGAGAGACAGATACAGTGATAGAGAGGGAGATAGAGAGAGAGAGAGAGAGGCAGATATGGAGAGAGAGAGAGACAGATTGAGAGAGAGGGAGATAGAGATATAGATGGAGTGGGAGAGAGAGAGAGAGAGAGAGATAGAGAGAGAGGCAGATATGGAGAGAGAGAGGTAGATATGGAGACAGATTGAGAGAGAGGGATATAGAGATATAGATTGAGTGGGAGAGAGAGACAGAGAGAGACAGAGAGAGAGGCAGATATAGAGAGAGAGAGACAGAGAGAGAAAGGTGATCCATATTGATGATGGAGTTGTAATTAAATCTTGTATGATGGAACGCGTTCTAACATAATTAATCAAAGTGAACAGATCTCGGCGTGTTGCCTGCCTCACTCTGGTGCTCTGGGCGACGCTACCTTCACCCCGCTCAAACATCACCCTGGCTTCCCGCGGCGTGTTGCCTGCCTCACTCTGGTGCTCTGGGCCGCGCTACCTTCACCCCGCTCAAACATCACCCTGGCTTCCCGCGGCGTGTTGCCTACGTCACTCTGGTGCTCTGGGCCGCGCTACCTTCACCCCGCTCAAACAGCGTGTTGCCTACGTCACTCTGGTGCTCTGGGCCGCGCTACCTTCACCCCGCTCAAACATCACCCTGGCTTCCCGAGGCGTGTTGCCTACGTCACTCTGGTGCTCTGGGCCGCGCTACCTTCACCCCGCTCAAACAGCGTGTTGCCTACGTCACTCTGGTGCTCTGTTCCGCGCTACCTTCACCCCGCTCAAACATCACCCTGGCTTCCCGCGGCGTGTTGCCTACGTCACTCTGGTGCTCTGGGCCGCGCTACCTTCACCCCGCTCAAACAGCGTGTTGCCTATGTCACTCTGGTGCTCTGGGCCGCGCTACCTTCACCCCGCTCAAACAGCGTGTTGCCTGCCTCACTCTGGTGCTCTGGGCCACGCTACCTTCACCCCGCTCAAACAGCGTGTTGCCTGCCTCACTGTGGTGCCCTGGGCCGCGCTACCTTCACCCCGCTCAAACATCACCCTGGCTCCCCGTGACATGAGTTCTTCAGCTCTGGTGCTCTGGGCCGCGCTACCTTCACCCCGCTCAAACAGCGTGTTGCCTGCCTCACTCTGGTGCTCTGGGCGACGCTACCTTCACCCCGCTCAAACAGCGTGTTGCCTGCCTCACTCTGGTGCTCTGGGCGACGCTACCTTCACCCCGCTCAAACAGCGTGTTGCCTACGTCACTCTGGTGCTCTGGGCCGCGCTACCTTCACCCCGCTCAAACAGCGTGTTGCCTGCCTCACTCTGGTGCTCTGGGCCGCGCTACCTTCACCCCGCTCAAACAGCGTGTTGCCTGCCTCACTCTGGTGCTCTGGGCGACGCTACCTTCACCCCGCTCAAACAGCGTGTTGCCTACGTCACTCTGGTGCTCTGGGCCGCGCTACCTTCACCCCGCTCAAACATCACCCTGGCTCCCCGTGACATGAGTTCTTCAGCTCTGGTGGGTTTCTTACAGCAACAGTCTGTGTCGGAGATAACCTGACGTGCTGAATTATTGATACAGGAAACACAAGTGACATCTCAAGAATTGCAGTCGTGAGAACTAGACGACCTGCGGGTCGAGGGGGAGGGGGTGGAGTCCTTATCGCTGATGAGCATGTCGACTCTGACACGTGGAGTCTGCCCTCACGCTCATCCAATATACTAGACTGATAACACTCGACTGTAATGCTATTTATAAGCTATATTGTTTGACATATGTAAATTTTGTAGCTTACTGATTTTCCAGAAAGAAGGTAGAAGAAATTATACACTACTCTACCACTACTACCACCCCAAGACTATACGATATATATATTTTTTAATAACATCGAAACTTGATCCAAAATCGTTGTTCCCCAATTGAGGCTATGGATGAAAGATAGGATCGTTTGGACGGGGCATCACAAGGGCGATCTTACCACCCCATTTTGATTATTTAAAACTAATGATCTTCAACACCAGGACTGCGCTGGATGTCTGTGACCATAATATTCCGCCGCAGATAAGAGTCTATGATTCAAAATTCAATCAATTCAGCTAATAGTTCATAACTATATACATTTTCATCGATGTTCCATCATATCTACATTTTCCTCATCAAATTATTTGCAAAAATCGATTTGGTAATTGAAAACACGCGGAAAAATATTCCCTTTTTAGGCCACAGTCGTCATTTTTATCCCCTTCAAAAAGTGAAGTATTTTGTCGGTAGTTTTGATATTGCGGATTTGTTAACGCGTTATGATCCGCGCTGTTCTCCACCACGCCGCGTGGCGCGCTGCTCGACAATCTGTCTGCGAGATGACGTGGCAGGAGACACGGGGGAACAACACGTCAGCAGACGGTTCAGCAGCTCTGTACAGTTGGCACCTCTGATATTGTTCGTGGGAGCGTCGAGGCTCGTGGAGGTTGTACTGTCTAGCGTAGTAACATCACATGGGGAGCTTTCACTCACGCTGGTCAAATTGTTGGAGATGGATAGTTCAGTAGTTATTCTTATGGAGGACAAAAATATAAAGGCTAAAAATACCTCGAGAGAAATCATTCTGCCCTGGTTCACAAACCGGAAAAGAGCCCTCACAGACATATATATATATATATATATATATATATATATATATATATATATATATATATATATATATATATATATATATATATATATATATATATATATATATATATATATATATATATATATATATATATATATATATATATATATATATATATATATATATATATATATATATATATATATATATATATATATATATATATATATATATATATATATATATATATATATATATATATATATATATATATATATATATATATATATATATATATATATATATATATGTATATATATATATATATATATATATATATATATATATATATATATATATATAATTATATATATATATATATATATATATATATATATATATATATATATATATATATATATATATATATATATATATATATATATATATATATATATATATATATATATATATATATATATGAGTGCATGACTTTCTGTTGAAATGTACAGTACGTGATGTTTGAGTGCGAGATATTTATATATATATATATATATATATATCATATTTATCTCTATTCATTCTCACTTATTTATTGTATTCATTCATTCATTGCATTCATGACTCTTGTATTGAGAGAACGGGAGAAGAGAAATTACAGATGAATGAACAATTTGATCTCAATCAAGTATTTTTTAATTCTGAAGAAAATAAATCAAACTCATAATAAAAGTGAGAAACTGGATTTTCAAAAATGAAAAGTCATGTACGAAATGCGGGGTCATTCAGGTCGATTTAGAATACAACAACAACAACAACAACAACGTACTCGAGAGTTGCCAATGTAGGCCACCTCACGCTCAGTCCGATGCTCTAGCGTGTTTGTTGCCAGTAGGTTGGCACCGAGGACCTCTACGAGAGCTCTCCTGTATTAGAATATAATATATTCAAATCAAGACTCAGCCACGCTGACAGCGTCGGATCATGTGGGCTCAGTGGCGAAACCTCAGTTAACGTGTGGCCGTGATCCCCCGGCGACGTTTGCCTGTATTATTGTCTGATTCCTGTCACCGCCGGGCTTACAGGGACACGGTTTACATTGGTGCCAGCGGTGGGATGAACTTCTTCATCGACGGTTTACGATGGTGCCAGCGGTGGGATGAACTTCTCCACCGACGGTTTACAATGGTGCCAGCGATGGGATGAACTTCTTTACCGACGGTTTACAATGGTGCCAGCGATGGGATGAACTTCTTTACCGACGGTTCACAATGGTGCCAGCGATGGGATGAACTTCTTTACCAACGGTTTACAATGGTGCCAGCGATGGGATGAACTTCTTTACCGACGGTTTACAATGGTGCCAGCGGTGGGATAAACTCCTTACCGACGGTTTACAATAGTGCCAGCGATGGGATGAACTTCTTTACCGACGGTTTACAATGGTGCCAGCGGTGGGATAAAGTCCTTACCAACGGTTTACAATGGTGCCAGCGATGGGATGAACTTCTTTACCGACGGTTTACAATAGTGCCTGCGATGGGATAAACTCCTTACCGACGGTTTACAATGGTGCCAGCGGTGAGATGAACTTCTTTACCGACGGTTTACATTGGTGCCAGCGGTGGGATGAACTCCTTACCGACGGTTTACAATGGTTCCAGCGGTGGGATGAACTTCTTCACCGACGGTTTACAATAGTGCCTGCGATGGGATAAACTCCTTACCGACGGTTCACAATGGTGCCAGCGGTGGGATGAACTTCTTTATCGACGATTTACAATGGTGCCAGCGGTGGGATAAACTCCTCACCGACTGTTCACAATGGTGCCAGCGGTGGGATGAACTTTTTTATCGACGGTTTACAATGGTGCCAGCGGTGGGATGAACTTCTTCACCGACGGTTTACAATAGTGCCTGCGATGGGATAAACTCCTTACCGACGGTTTACAATGGTGCCAGCGATGGGATGAACTTCTTTATCGTCGGTTTACAATGGTGCCAGCGGTGGGATGAACTTCTTCACCGACATTGTCGTCACGACGGTGGATATTATTTATTCATTTATTTATGTATTCAATTATTCCTTGAACCCTCTTCCGTGGAATTCGGAATGGTTAGCAGTTTACAATTATCAACTTGATAACTTATTAATGTGGCTTATAATATCACATCATACAATTACATCTTTACAATTATCAACTTACTAACTTATAAATGTGGCTTTCTAACATCACAGATGTGCCGGTCTCTACGGTCATCTGAACTATCAGGAAAACGGATTGTTCGAAGTATTTCCATCATTACTTCATGATTAAAAAACTATGAAGTTCTGTCAGTCACTTCGTTTTGACGTACTCGATAAGGGATAGAGAAACGAATGATGGCCTGGCCGGGTCTAATTCTGACGTGTATCAATAATTCAAGTATTGGATATTTTCCCATCGCTAGACAAGCTACGATCAAGTTCCATGCGTCTGTATTATTCAACAGACAGAGAAAGAATAGTAGAAGAATGACATTCGAACAAGAAATGGTTTTGAGGGGGATGAAGATGTCATGAATAGAAGAAGAAACACGCAGAATAACTATAGGTGGGTATCAATCATAATTTTAATTACACTCATTTTAAGAAGAAAAATGGTTCATTTTTCACCCAAGAGAATCGAAATAGCAACATCTTATATTATTTGGGAAGCTATCAAGGCACCAATTGAATCCAAGCAAGAGGCATCACCATCAATTGGAAACGATTAAAACAAAGCAATCCTTATTATCATAGAAATTGATTGAGAAATATCAGTCCCAACGACCAACGCAAGTATCAAGGACCAACGCAGTCCTGGTGTTGAAGTTCATTGGTTTTAAATAATTAAAATGGGGTGGTAAGATCGCCCTTGTGGTGCCCCGTCCAAACGATCCTACCTTTCATCCTCAGCCTTAATTGGGGAACAATGATTTTGTATCAAGTTTCGATGTTATTTAAAAAAAAAAAAAAATAGGTGCTGTAATTTCGGCGATACAAATATGTCGATGTCTCTGATGTAATTTCCATCCAAGAATATATACTTGTGAGCAAAGGATCTTATCTCCAATTTTCCTGATAAAGACTCATTTTCAGCTATGCTTATCAACACTTCTGACCAAACGATGTAAATACTATCAAACTATAGTATCTTTTATCCCACAGGAAAGTCCCAGGCGCGCTGTTGATGCTAAAATTGAAGAACTAACGATTATCAGTATAAAAGATGCGCGCGCATTTCTCAACAATGACATTTATCGATAATGTTCCATTGTTGTCGGCACATTTCGTCCTAGCAACGCATCATGTCGCTACTCTTCCATCGACTTCTACCTTCATTAACCTTTACAACGGAGCCTGTTGTTAATGTGACGTCAGCAAGTTAATTAGACGAGATTACAGCGGACGACGGAATGTGTTGATGTAAACGTCAATTCACTTCTTCATCCAGTTTTCATGGAGATAAAAGATGTTGTGAATATAATATTGCAGTTTGAAGAATGATGAAACTGGTTGGAATTGGTGGTTTGATAGTTCGCCACTAGTCGTTTGTGTTTGTTTAATTTGGTTTATTATTTTATTATTCTACAGACAAGCCTTCCAAAGGCTTTGTAGATCTTTTTGAGAGTGTTTATGTATTTTTTATTTCTTGTGACAATAAAAAAAATGCAGTTTCTAGATAAGTTCTCACTCTTTTCGCCAGGGAATTTTATGGACATGAAAAGTTATCATTGCAGAAGCTTGATTTGGTTCGCTGGAAAATAAATTTATATTTCTGTCAACATATATATAGTTCGCCACAATCATTGTTCAATGCTGAAGACGATGAGGTAGGATCGTTCTGATGGACATTATAATCAAGATCTCAACACCATAAATAATATATTTTATTGATAAAACGAGCTGAACACATTATATATCTGATTCTTTGGAATATTTGACCCAACATTTCTCTCTGTACTTGGTAATAGTTCATTCCAAATATTTATTTTCGTATTCCAACACCAGTATTTATATTATTTGTACTAGTTTCTGTGTCCCACTTGATTCCATTGTTCGATTGCACCATTCATATTCATTTTATTCGGTGGAGAGCGAATAAATACATTTATTTCTTGCGAAATGTCATCTAAAACAATGGAATGAAAATTGGATTGAGAGAAAGATTGAAAAAGAATTTGGAAAATAGAAAAAAAGTATCTGTTCTGCCCCCCCCCCCCCCCCCCCACAAAAAAAAAGTTTCACATTAAATTGATTCAACAAAACAAAAAACAACAATATAAAAAATTCAAGAGACCAATATAACTAAGATATTTTATTTGTTATGTTGGTCAACGGCTCCCTTCTCCCGTGGATGCAAGTGTATAACCAGTGAATGAGCAGACCGAACTATTATACAGCGTGGACGTATGAATTACAGTATATTTGATTGTGTAGACAGTTTCTGAAAGGTTTTATTCAACATTAATTCCACCTATAATATTTTAGTGTCTCAGTTAGCTCGCAACGCTCCCGTTTTACTGTTTGGCCCCGGATCGAGCATAACTCCAACTCCCGCCACATCCAGTGCCTCCCTGATGACACGCTCAACTCTCGCCATTTCCACCGCCTTCCCGATCCCATCCAGTGCCTCTCTGATACCCTCAACTCCCGCCATTTCCCAACCTCGCACTGAAGACTCCATCCATAATATAATTCCATTTCCCCTGGATGTTTTATTGTTCGACGCGGCTCGCACTGCCGGCTCGACACTGCCGACCGTCGACACCTAGCAGTAGCGCGAGACGGTCGCTCGAACCGGGTTGCACGGCGGGATAGCGTCAGTGTACGGCGGGATAGCATCATCAAAACAACATAAATAACGGACTGGTAGTGAGATTAAAGGAACCTGTCAGTAGACAGCATGTAGGATGGGGTTAGGGGGGGGGGGAGGGGGGGGGGTGAGTCGATACTACAGGAACCTGCTATTAGACTTTTATGGATTCTCGAGAGAAATCTAAGAGGGTTTTGGTGTATACACTGCGATTTACTCGCGTTGTGGGCTGAAGAGTCCACGGGAGTCGATTTAGTGAAATATCAGTTTTTTGATGATAACTTTTGAACGGTATGAGATATCAACATTCCAATAAGGGAGAAACACAGATAATTATAATAACTTCAAGATGATATAAGTTATAACTATTCAAGTCATGTCGCATAACTGTCAAGCGTATACAGCTGAAAAATATGTTTTTTATCTGTGTTTCTCGCGATAGAATTTTGATATCTCATACCGTTCAAAAGTTATCATCAAAAAACTGATATATCACTTAATTAACTTCCGTGGACTCTTAATCTGTACCAGCATGAAGAATACACATCCGACATATTCAATGGATTTATCCATTTCTAGTAATTGTCTCATTTGTAGATGGTTCTATTTCTGTGACTTTGCGATTCACGAAGAGTTTCAAAGAGTTCACCACATTTATAATTTGGGTGGAAAAAATGACATTCATGCATTCATTCATTCATTCATTCATTCAAGATTTCTTGACATGATGAGTTGGTTCGTTTCAATTTCATATCTCATCCACCTAACTGAGGGATAACTACATAACTCTAAGAATTGAAGCCGCTAACACATGTGTTTTTCTAATTTGCAGTTGAAATAATTTATTCTCACATGCAGTGACTCTTGAAGTACTCTAGATGATCTTAGAACACGTGATGTTCGCAAGCGACAAGGAGTGTTGGCATGTGTGACGTTCTCACACAACATGGCGTCTGAGAGGGCAGCACTCCTATCACAGCCGTGAAGTGCTCGAGTGGAGAGCCGGAGTGACGAGGAGACACCAACACGTGTGAGCGGTGTCATCTGCATAAGTGTGTCTCACTCCAACACACACTCTCTCTCTCTCTCACACACACACGAACACCCTCATAACGAGGCACATCGGGGACTAAGAAGACACTCTTCATATGGTGTTGGAGCCGGCAACATAATGACACGGTTGCACAGTTCTTACGTTCAAAATGAGTGATGAATCAAGCAGGAAGGCACTGAAATTACTCTTTCGGACTCAGAGTGCATATAAATAAATATATATATATATATATATATATATATATATATATATATATATATATATGAACCCAAAAAAATATTTTTTCAGTTTTTCATTATATTTCATATAAATACGCCGTTATCGCTCATCCAACAACACATGTGTGGCGTTCTCCTAGCTACTATATTTGAAGCAGACGCGATGAATTCGGGAATGAATTCAGGGTTTGGGAGTGATATCTGTATTATGAAGCGATATTTCTCGACTGGAAATGTCTGGATTACGTGAAAAACATATTCCCATATTCCTGATTCTGTAATTTGACAGACTGTTCCCGCTATCCCGACAGCTCACGTCGCTCGTAAATGATTCCACAGAAACATAGCCCGTGACGTCACGGCCTATATGGGATGAGCGTGTTGAATAAATCATCGTTTAGCGAGGAAATTGCAACTTTCAGATGATGTCGGGTTTAACCCCCTCCACCCCTCCCCTCCGCCAACGAGCGAGTGGCTCGGTGCAAGACCGGCTCAAAGCGCCTCTCGTGTTGCATTTTAATGATTTGATATCACTTCTCGCCACTTGATGCGCGCGCAGTTTCCGAGGGAAGATATCTCAAGAGAGTTTGCGTTCAAGTGTGGGGGAAAATGTCCATAATGAGCGACCTTGAAAATTAATTGCTCCTAAAAACAGCACGAAATGAATACAGGATGTAAATCAAACAACTTGGCATTGAGGCCTGTTCAAGTATACTGACGGGGTCCTAGACACGGATATACCGTCGTCAACGTGACATATAAACGATCGCAGTGAATTTTTGTTTGAACGTTCTGTAGTGATCTGCTTCACAATAATTAGAGAAGTGTCTTGTGGTATAATGTCGATCCGTAATAAACCATCGTACCAGGTTACATGTTATATGTTTTTTCTTCAATAACATCGAAACTTGAAACAAAATCATTGTTCCCCAATTAAGGCTATGGATGAAAGATAGGATCGTCTGAACGGGGCCACACAAGGGCGATCTTACCACCCCAAAGAATAATTGAAAATAGGATAATTCATTCAACAAACAATGAATCCTATGAGGTAATAATGACAGGGTAGGAAAACAATTCGAACATTCACAGTGGGGAGAAAAGCTCGAGTCTTATCATCTTGATCTTCTTCTTCTTCTTCTTTTTCTTCGTTTTCTTTTCTTACTGAAATCTTCTTCTTTCTCTCATATCTCCGTACTTGTATTTATTACAGAATTGGTTTGTATTTATTTATGTAGACTACTCACTGTTTTGGTTATCGTGAGATTTTACAAACATTCAACCTCCACACTTGTGTTATCAAGAGAGGTGACTCGTACAGCCATTGTTTGCATCTTATGAGGAAGAAATAACCTTTATTGGTCCCTGACTAAATTATAAAACAGGATAGCAATCAGTATAAAAAATACATAGACAAATATAGAGAAATGGATTGAAAATATTATATATTGATACATGGAAAGGGAACTAGATCGAATAGGAAAAATGTAAAAACAAAATAGGATTGAATAAAATAGTAAGGAGATTTAGTGATCACAAAATTAAAAGTGATATATTGAAACATTATTTATACAAATGATTTCTTGAAATTCTTACGGAGTCTTCAAGTGCTGACACTCCGATTCGATATTTTGAAAAGTTACTTATAAAAAAACGTTTACAAAAGTCACTGAAAAAATTACAAATTGTTCCCCTGGCTATTTTGATGGCTATATTGATGATATATTTATATATATATATATATATATATATATATATATATATATATATATATATATATATATATATATATATATATATATATTGCACTGGTAATGTTAAATTCATCAATCAATCGATTCTATTTTGATTAACAAAGTTATAGCCTGCACCTATAATATAACGGAATATATCATAATGGAATATATTATATGCGGTAGAGCGACGGTGGTGAGAAGAGAGCAAGTCTTGTGAAAATATGAGATATATCAACATATGAAATATTAAAATTTACGATCACTTATATCTGGAAAGCCCTCTGGCGGGAAAGTTTTTTAGTCAGATGAATGAGTTTGCATTAAATTAAAATCTATAGCGGAAGTGAGCTAGACCCTTATTGCAATAACATGTTTCCAAGTAAGACACGACTTTCCATCTGGCTGTTCTCTATTCTTCTCACACCCCAACCCTTTCCTTCCTTTCCGTCTGGCTGTTCTCCTTTCGACTCTTACCCCCCAACCCTGTCGAGCCTTCTTCCCATATAACTCTACTTCATAGCAGACCTTACTTGCATCCACGAGAGGAGGCTCCGATCGACCGTCCCTTCTATGCCACACGACTAGCGCACATGTGGTTCGAGCCTTCATCTCTCGTGTGTAACTTGTATCCAGGAGAGATGGAGGTTCCGAGCGACCGTCCCCCCTATCCCACACCACTAGCGCACGGGTGCTTCGAGCCTTCATCTCTCCTCAACACACAAGTATATCAAGCCGATGAGAAATGCCTGGTTTGTACTCATAAGCTACTCCGCCACAACCGCCAACCTAGCAGCACTAAATCCCCCCCCACCCCACGCTGGCGCGCAGCACGGTTCGCGCAGGCACCAGGAGCAGATCCTCCAGTGTTACCGCAAACAACTCACACGTCACTGTTGGGGGATTCACAGGTAAACACACGGACCTGTTCAGATACAAACATCATGAACCACACGTTCGATAATAACACTTTGAAGGAACACTCAATCAAAAACATTTGAGTGAACAGAGAGTGAGGAAAAAAATTTAAGCTCAAAATTCTGAATATGAATAGCAGGAGATAATATTCGAGTTTCAAATTCATTATCAATCCATCACTTTCAGGATTCGAATTAAAAACTTGTTACAGATCACAATACTCCAAAAGTTATACTCAAAATGTTTTTCATCTCTCTTCACATCTAATAATGCCCAACTTTGTTACCATCCCTAATTTCCCTGCCAGAAACATTAGTCTGCGTCTACATTTACACAATCCACCCACTCAGTTATCAATACCTTCTTCCCTGAAGCATCTTCCTACCTTGTTCACAATATCAATAATATCCAGAATTTGAATTAGAAGCTCGTTACAGATCACAAACCTCTGAAAGTTATACGCTAATTTTCTCTCTCTCTCCCTCCAATATGCCTAGCCTTGTTACCATCCCTCATTTCCTACCATAAACATGAGTCTGTTCTGTATATTCATACAACTGATCAACTTGATCATCTTTCGCCCGTCCCGAAGCTTTTTCCTACCTTGTATACGATATCAACAATAGGGTTTGAATTTACGACTCATTACAGATCACAAACCTCTGAAAGTTATACGCAATATTTATAATTTTCTCTTCCTTGCCTTTCAATATACCTAACTTTTTTTTACCTCTCCTTATTAACCTGTCAGAAACATCGGTCTATTTTCATTATTTATACGACCCACCCACTCAAGTTATCCACAACTTATCTCCTTCAAGCCTTTCCCTACCATTTTGTTATATGAACAATATTTCTAGGGCTTTATTTTTAAAACTTGTTACAATTCACAAACCTCTAGAAGCTATGCCATATTTTTATTTTCATATTTCTCTCCTTCCAATGATGCCTTACCTTGTTGTCATATCTAATTCTCGTGTAGGGAACATTAATCTCATTCTGTATTTATAAACAACCCACACACACGCAAGCTATTTACATCTCATCCCACCCTAGACTTTACCTGCCTCGTTTGTTTCAAGAACAATATTTACAGGGTTCGGATTTGAAACTTGATACAGACCACAAACCTCTGGAAGTTATAAGCAATACACCCATTATCCTCTCTCTCTTTCCCTCCAGTAAACCTAACCTTGTTACCAAGTTTGTTGCGACTGATTCACCATAATTATTCAATTTTAATTTGCTTCTCTACGAGATAATCTCACTGGGAGCTCTAATACTTTTGTAACCATTGTATGAAGTGTTGTATGTGATAAAATGTGTAATACAATGGAATAAAACAAAACAAAATCTTTATTTTCCTCCTAAAAAGCCTGGTATTTTCTTATATATATACAAATCACTCAGTCGTCTATGTATTATCCCACAATTAACTTCTATCCTGTTTTTTTTTAATGAACAAGACCTGCAGGGGTAGAATTTAAAACTTGATAAATACCACAAGCCTCTAAAAATATACGCAATATTCCTATTATCCGCACTCTTCTCCACCAATGGACCTAACCTTGTTACCCGTCTTCATTTTCCTCCTAAAAACACCGTTATTTTCTTATATTTATACAAATCACTCAGTCGTCTATGTATTATCCAAGAACGTTATATTAGTATTAGTAATACTATTAGTATCTAACCTCCTTGGTATTAAATTATAATGCTTTTCAAAGTTGAATTGAAGAAATTTCTGATCTTGAACTGTTTTTACTGTGAGAATGAGTTTTTTGACGCATGCAAGAATGTATTGGTAGCATAAGGAATGACTGAAGAATAAACAAAATTGAATGTGTAAATGAATGTGATGAATGAATGTACGAATGTGCAGTATGTAGTGCTGAATGGTCTTTTCTTTTCATATGTAAATCCCATACATATAGTTCACTTTTAGTTTATATTATGTTAGTTTCTATTATATATTTGACGTGCCTTATATTTCACCATGAACTATTTCAGAATGTAAAAATCGAGTAGGCAAATAAAGTATTAAAATTGAAATTGAAATATCACACATTGAATATCTTCTATCCGTTTTTTGTTTTGTTTTGGATGAACAAGATGTGTAGGGGTTGCATTTGAAACTTATTACACACCACAAGCCTCTGAAAGTTATACGCAATATTCCTATTACCCTCTCCCTTCTCTTCCAATAAACCTAACCTTGTTACCAATCTTATTCTCCCTGTTAAAGACGTCCCTCGACACAACATTCCACTCTGGCTGCTAACCGAATGACAGCAAGCTCTCTGTGGCCGTGTCGAGTTATACGAG
>CAXFZR010000179.1:7500-10000 GCA_964007535.1 Brachyptera risi | reverse complement strand
TTAATTATCCCGCGTGAGAGATCGGTGTAAAAAGAAGACGCTGAGTACAGCACGGCGCTTGTAATTGATTACACCAGCTTTGTTTTGGGGGAATAAATCACTTCTTCCCTCTCCCCCCCCCCTTAACCCCCTGGCGCTGTTTGTTTTTGCTAATTGTTGTAGAAACAATACCGAAGCCGTGTGCAAAAGGCTAGCTGCGTCGTAACCATGACAACCCGCTCCTGTTGCTATAGAAGGTCATTACGAATGCCCTTTGACATCGCTTACTTCAGGGCTGCCAGAACGTTAATGATGTGAAATATTTATATATTTTGATTATAAAATATTGATATGGTTGCCGCCGTGGCTTAGTCAATTATCGCACTGCTTTAGGAACTAAAGTCACCATTGGGCGTGGGTTTGGGTCCCACTTAGAGAATGGGTTTTTGTAAACGTCCTTTCACTTATCATCACTTCATAGTTTCATAATCACCTGCTCATTCGTACCCCCGTATAACCTAGCTGTCGGTGGGGTCGGTTGGAAATAATAGATTTTTTTTTTCATAGTAACATTGTATATTCGTATCAATTGGTTTTGCAAAGTGTATATGCGACAGGTTGCAGCACTATAAATATCAACAAGTTGCAGGTAGGGTTTATGAACGTTTGAAGTAATGCAAGGTCCATAGATGTAGATTGAGCTGACAGAATATTTCCTTAGTAGTAGTAGTAGTAGTAGTAGTAGTGGAAGTTTTTTTTTTTTTTTAATTTTTTTTAATGAACATTATAGAGCAAGTTACAAGTTGTGCGTAAACCCACAAAGTCAAACAAAAATGACTTGTCTGTGGGTTTACATCGAATTACAATACTTAGAAATTAATATATGGAAAATAATACATCGTCTACATACTGAATATAGTAGTAGTAGTAATAGTAGTAGTAGTGGTGAAAGTATTTATTCCTTTGATTTCCTCTTTCGAGGAAATCGGTGCACAATTAACATATTTTACAATTTCCTTCCAGATTTCCGTACTCCTAAGCTCACCTCACAACGCGCATTCCGCGTTTTCCTCGTAGGTACACCAAACTACATGAGATGCCCACTCGACTGGGACTCAGGTTCTGGCAACCTCTGACCTTCTAGCGGTCCAGGACCCAGGAGGCTGGCATGACGTCACTAGCCGCTAACGAGGGGGGGAGGGAGGGAGGGGAGGGAAGGGGGGACAATGGCGGGCTGCTAAGTTGATTAGCCTTGTAAAGCACGGGGCGATGTTTCAGATAACACAGGGCTGTGAGGCTTGCACGTCACAATAGCTTCTCCATACATCATTCATACAAGTGGCTAGCTCACTGAACCGTCATTCAGGAGACCGGGGTTCTATTCCTGCCAGGGTCGATCATCCTGACAGTTGTGCATCGTGGTTTCCCTCTGTCGTTCAGGTCAACACTGGGATGGTTCCTTAACAACAGGCCACGACCGACTCCTTCCCACTATCCAGAACAACTAATAAAATGACCTTTCATCTCGTCATTTCATTTATCATCCACCGACGCCAATAGATCAAAGACGTCAGTAGAGTGAGTCTTCAAGCACGGAGTAAAATCAAATGATAAACTCTTGACGTAGTGCATCGAGACCCAGCATTATAGAAGAGAAAGTTGACTGTGATTTATTCCACCTCTCTCTCTCTCTCTCTCTCTCTCTCTCTCTCTCTCTCTCTCTCGCTCTCTCGTCGTCGTGTCCGCTCGAAAGCGTTTCCTCAAACAACGAATTGTTTGTAACATTTCGGGGAAAACCCGCGATTCTCTCGCAATTTGGTGAGCTGAAAACTTTGTTTCCTTTTAATTAAATTTGCTTATTCTTCTCTCTCTCTCTCTTTTTTTCTCTCTCGTCCATCACTCTCTCTCTCTCTCAGCTACTCTGTGGTAGAAGACATGACTTTATAAACGGGAGGCCAAACACTTCGATATCATTGTTTATCAACAAGTGAAGTTTGCCACAAACCATTTGTTCCACAATTTATGCTGAGAATAGCAAGCTGGGATTATTATTATTAAACTTTATTCATTTCTGTCTTCAGAAGGTTGAAGAAATTACAATTTACATCAGAATTGAACGATGAAGCAATGCTCATGAGATAATAAAACAATAAGAAACGGTGCAACCGATTGCGTCTCGAAACTATACAGTATCAAATTAGATGAGGACACTTGTGTCAGCCAAGTTCAAACTGAATTTTTAACTTTCTTGACCTGTGGGGCGCGAACAGAAAATCGAAAATTGAAAAAAAAAAGTTTCAATTTCTCGAGTAAGGTGAAATTGAGTCTTCGGCCCATCAGCGAGTGGACATAAACCATGGTAACTGAGTTGCTCACGTTATGTCAGCCAATAAGAATCTTACAGTATCTTTATAGATTCTACCAATATGTTACTCGACGCTAGGAAGGCGTACATATTCAGTAGCTTAACACCGCTTTGCAAACCGGGAAGTTTCCCACATATTAGACATGTATTAGTGAT
>CAXFZR010000179.1:0-2500 GCA_964007535.1 Brachyptera risi | reverse complement strand
GTGTCCTCCTTGGTACGCCACAGGGGTCAACCAATCACAGGAGCGGTACTTCTCATCCCTTATTCCTCATCCCTTATTCCTCATCCCTTATTCCTCATCCCTTATTCCTCATCTCTTATTCCTCATCCCTTATTCCTCGTCCCTTATTCCTCGTCCCTTATTCCTCGTCCCTTATTCCTCATCCCTTATTCCTCATCCCTTATTCTTCATCCCTTATTCCTCGTCCCTTATTCCTCATCCCTTATTCCTCATCCCTTATTCCTCATCCCTTATTCCTCATCCCTTATTCCTCATCCCTTATTCCTCATCCCTTATTCCTCATCCCTTATTCTTCATCCCTTATTCCTCATCCCTTATTCCTCGTCCCTTATTCTTCATCCCTTATTCCTCATCCCTTATTCCTCATCCCTTATTCCTCATCCCTTATTCCTCATCCCTTATTCTTCATCCCTTATTCCTCGTCCCTTATTAGCTGCGTGTGTGCCCCGTTTCACTCGACCCACGTGACAGCGAGGTGAGTGTAGGTCGGGCCCTGGTTCGAACCTAGCCACAGTCCATCTGTACAGTGGTTACACTCTCTAGCTCACGCGAGCACCGGGGTAGTTCCTGTAGAATACGCCACGACCGCTTCCTTCCGCTCCGAAACCAAGTTCATACATTTACAACATATTATTGTTATGTTGGAGGCATGAAAAGCTTACGTTACTCTTTTCTTCTTACTCAATTTAATTATTCCCATGTGGAAATAAAGCACATAGCTATGTTTGCATGACGTCATGCTCTCTCTCTCTCTCTCTTCCAATATCTCTCGGCGGGGTTTAGTGCATACAGGCCGTATAGCATCAGAAGTTGGAAATGTTCAACAACTTCTCCCGAACTGCCGTGTTCCATTATTTTTACGATCCTACTTCAATGTAGTCATGGAGACCGGCAACTTGGAACAAACTTTCTCTCTCTCTCTCTCTCTCTCTCTCTGTCTCTCTCTCGGACCTGAGAGTGGAATGCGAGAAAGCTAGATGGTAAACAGAGAAAGAAACAACTAGCAGTGTTTGAACAAGTTCTTCCAACCCTCAGCCCAACTGGCTGCAAGTTCCGTCGTATCGTACCACAACCCAGATGACTAGCCCTTGCCCTTCCACCCCCCCTCCCCCCCCCCTCGCCGTCTTATGACGTACTGCAACCTTTGTTAGGGCGGCCCTGGACTCCGTAGGGCGAGTTGCCGCCAGGGGGATTACACACATATTGATGATCATTAGACTTGAAAAGCGTGGGATACAATATCAACAAATACGTCACAAGATGTGGACTGGATTTGTCAAGAGACGGTGAAAAGAAAGGTGAAAAGATCGCTTGCATTTATTTTAATTATTGAACAAAAGAACGTAGAACATAGAACATAGAACATAGAACATAGAACGTAGAACATAAATGAGACTAAATGACCAGTCACGTGACGTCCACAAAGCCCTGAACACGCTAACTGTGGATTAAATGAAGAAAAATAATTGAAAAAATATTGTGTAATGCGATGATTAAAACAGAAGTATGCATAACAAGGTCGAATAAATCACAAACTGAATTAAATATTAGGCCCAGTATTACCACGACCAGTTAGTATTTATCTGAGAGTTGGTGAAAACAAATACCACAGGTAACCATGGTGATAACAAGTTTGAACTGTCAGATAAAGGCTAACTAGACTTGGTAATACCGGGCCCAAGTCTAGTTAGCCTTTATCTGACAGTTCAAACTTGTTATCACCATGGTTACCTGTGCTATTTGTTTTCACAAACTCTCAGATATAGACACTAACTGGACTTGGTAATACTGGCCCTTGGAAAATGAACAAGGTGGAGTTAAACAGTGAGGGTGAATGATAAATATAAATGTATGTAAGACCCCGTTTACATTACTACTCAACTACTCTAGTAACCCCACCTACGATCGTAACTTACCGTGTGTGAACGTGAATTAGTTGCTACGCTAGTAACAAAAGCTACTACAGTCAACTTACTACCGTTAGTAAGGTTACTCTAGTAGATGTACCCGTATGAACGCTCATAGGTTGGTACGATCGTAGCCTGGTAGTATAATTTCAAGATGGCGTCGGCGAAAGTTGTAAATATTGCCTAATCAGCTGTGCAAACAGCCTTCAAAAATTATTTTAGTGTCGTTGGCTAGAAGGCTGTAAAGCTCAAAACACACTCACGCGGTAAATTATGTAACTAAAACGTCTAGTAACCAAGAACTTATTTTTTTTCCGTGTGAACGCAATATTAGTTACTGCCCATTTACTCCAGTAACTCTACTGTAGTAGGATGGTAGTAATGTAAACGGGGTCTAACAGTTACACTTACGATATTTCCACCTCACAGCGTACCGTTACATATACAACTAACACGTAACATAAACACTGTGCATGTTTATTAAGGATCGACAGTATTTTATAAGACACTTCTCTGAATGGTGTGAAGCAGTTACACTATATGATATGTTTGGA
>CAXFZR010000178.1:0-27500 GCA_964007535.1 Brachyptera risi | reverse complement strand
AAATACTGAAATGTGCGAAACAGTATTGAGAACAGGCAATGAGCTAAAACTAACAGAATAAAGTGAAATAATACTAAATTATGATAATGATGAAATATAAATAATCAAACAGTTGGTGACTGTTACATCATCCTCTCCTTTTCCAAAGGAGATTATCTCTCTGAAAAGATAATCTTCCTTTATTAACAGAAAATATGATAGTGTGTATAACATATGAGAAGTTTAGTGTACCATTTCCGCATATGTGACAAAACATTTGATATCAAATCAGTGAGAAAGACAACATAAGTTCAACAGCTCACATGAATTACTCAAACATAGAACATAATACAAAAACATAATAACAAAAATCAATTGTCACTTAAAATAGGATAAATAAAAGTATAATACGAATTTCCATCTTGACGAAGCATAGTACATTCATGGTAATTAGAATTACGCGCTGAATCATAAATAGCTGTCCGATATATTGAAGTACAAGTTATCCACAGTAAAATAATGTTCTCCCTCCGTTTGTATAACAATTGGATTCGATTAGAATGATACAACCACTGAATCAAACGAGTCTACTCCACTACTAATCACGTCACCGTATTATCTATTTCTTGGAACACACGCTACGGACTTTGGTGCCTCGACGACGAACCAGGTACATTTGGAATCTGTTGTATTCGATTTGGCCTAGTTTGCTTTTCGTCCCGAGAAGTCCCGTTTTTCTGTGTGACTCCTTGTAGGTTAGGTGGTGATGTTCGCAGATGCAGATCGCTGACCTCAGGGATGCATCAGTTCTAAAAGACAAAATTCAGGCAGATCACCGATACAATAAGATACAAGACGCTATTTACAAGTTACAACTGATTAATTAACTAAGAAACTAATACATTTAGATGAGAAATTATACTTCAGTATGACGAGACAATAATTGAATCAAAAGAAAACTAGCCTGAAGATTTAACTAACTTCGATAAAGTAATACTTATTAATGAGGTGACATGAGTCAGTTAAAAGCTTAATCGAACCAGTGTTCATTTCCTATCAACTCATAATAACTGAATTGACTAATTATCCAACAAGATATTCACAAGTGAAAAACAGTGTTCCTATTTGTATGCTTGACTTTAACTCGACTTATAACTATGTACAAAAACTTAACTTAATGCGACGTCGACCACAAGGGCGAGATATCCACAGGTCGGCATGATTGGCATGAAGCGTTGGTTCCATAACTGGCGAGGAACACAGCGGGGGAGGGAGGGGGTGACCATCAACTGTCAGTGGTCTCCAGAAGACACGTGAGATCTCGATGTCCGGAGATCACGGTCGGCGTCGTGGAACGGGGTACTCATCCTTTAGGGGTAGGGTCGTCCAATTCTTCGGTCTTCGACTGCTCATGGCTCCGCTCTCTCCTCTCTCTCGTTTCACAATCATACGTCCGCATTTGATTTTACGTTAACATTCATCAATAGGTACAATATATGTTTTTTTTTTTTTTTTTTTTTTTTCATTTTTTTTTTTTTTCATTTTTATAGCGCTAATAGTATTGATTTATGGACATTATGAACTATGCATTAATTGAATGACACACTTAGTCGCATCTATTATTCTCTAATTGAACAAAATTAATCAATAAAAAATAATTACTATTACCACAAGAAAAATGCGGTGCATTCGAATTCAAGTTAGCGCTTCATACTGACCACTGGAAGTTTCAGTCTCAATGATTGTATTACTAAAACATTGCAAATTCTTATTGAAATAACATTTCTTTTATGTCCATAAGCAAGGGATTGTTAGTTGCCAATGAATACCATGCACGTGCTGCTCATTAACTCCAGGTGTTTTTTTTTTTTTAATAGGACAAACAGAGGGTAGCAACAATAGACTAACGGGGTTTCAAGAAATACACTTGTTAGTTTCAAACTACCTGTCATCGAAACGACAAATTGGAAGGATTATAGACAAGGACTGTACATCTCCATCTTTCCAAGAAAAGGGTATAGTGTTATTGAAGTGTCAACATGTACAGCTACTTAGGTCTAGGGAAAGCAACGGTGAATAGTGTTTTATGGAATGTATCAATCATATTTACAGGTTCCAGGAAGTATCCGGTCAACAAGATATTGGGATAGGTTATGGAATAAGCTCTCTGTGAGAAAAATAACTCCTTCAACAAAGAACAAGGACTCCAACCACCATTGTGCATAGAAAGCATCTTTCTCCATCTTCTCACGAAACGATGTGACTTCTGGCCCTTAATTTGGCAGCTAAAATATGTTGAGAGACTGTCAATCACTGTGTCATGATCATAGTGCGACTTATCTCCCTTCGGCAACCTTGCATTCACATGTCCATCATGAGCCTGCGAGTCAACGAATTTACACTTCCTAGACTAGCTTTTATCAATAGGCAATGCCTTCACAACTCGTTCAGAATGTAGAATGAAAACCAGTAATTATTATACACACAATTAATGGAGAACCTCATTACTATCACTGATTGAACTTGAAAAAAACCTATAATTGATAACACAAGTCTAAACCAAATCACTCTTTGTGACCAAGCTAATCTTACGGTTGAAACGTCGAAGTTGGACTCTATTGTATGTCCTATCTCTCAGAAGTATGGAACTACCGCTAACCAAAAAAATATTCTGAATATGTACAGTACATAACAATGACATTTACAGGGCCTATAACTAAACTACTATTTAACAGTACTATACACTTATTGAATAACTTATACTAATCGATGATTATCAATATGTAATGACAATTTATTGATTACTAGCCTCTAAATCTTATAATTAACAGGAGATTGCTTTCTCAAACTATATCGAGTTTGACGGGATCGAACACCTGTCTTGTGACTGTCGTTTAACGTAGGCCAGGTAGCATCAAGAGAATGGGTAGGTATACACAGGTTAGAGTCGTTGGCTTCTGGCGCACTGGTCGTTGACTCAGGTGTAAAAAGGGGTGGAATTTCTTCGACTTCGACAATAGCATCTAGCGAAGCTTGGACTTGTTCACGGCGTGTGTTATAAGGGCGCGAAACAGTTGTGAAAAGTGATTTTGGCGCGGTATGTGGCGTGCGAACTAATGCTTTAGTGGTGATGAGTTCAGAATTCAACCCCGGTGAATGTGTGATAGAATCATTTGGTATTGTGAACCTATTTAATTCAGATGTAACAAATCGAACATGTTCACGGTCATCATAAGTGAATGGTTTGTTTGTTAGTGCATCACATTTATCACTCATGTTGGAGTTATCATCATGATTATCATTGGTAGGTCTAAGTGCATTTAGTTCGTCCTCATCTACATCTTCACTCTCATCATCTGGATTGAATGCCTCATATAACTTCAGGCGGTTAGCATGACATTTATGTTCCTTACCACTTTGAATATCGCGTACTCGAAAAGTAACGGGAGTAGGCTTAGCTATGACTAACATAGGTCCGTGCCACTTCTTAGTTAGCTTGTTTGACGTGCCAAGCTTGATCACGGGGGTGTATAAGAATACCTTATCATTAACATCTATTTTAACGGGGGAAGTCTTCTTGTTAAATTGACGCTCCGTTTTCTCAGCTGTTTGTTTTAGGTGATCTCTGACGAATTCATAGGCTGTAGCTAGTCTAAGCTTTAGCTCAGCGCTGTAGTTTGTGTCGTAATCGTATCGCGTTCTCGTTGGCCTGGTTATTGCGTCGAATGGTAATTGCATTTCGCGACCGTACAAAATAGAAAATGGCGTAGCTGAGATTGATGAGTTGACTGAGTTACGTAAAGCCATCAACATAAACGGCACATATTCGTCCCAGTCCGTGTGATGTTTGTTCACGAACTGACTCATCATATCGCCCATCACTCGGTGCACTCTCTCAATCATTCCATTGGAAGATGCCATGTATGGTGTACAAAACGACTGTCTTATTTTCAATAGCTTACATAATTCTCGCATAACTCCGCTGACAAAATTTTTCCCATTGTCTGAAACTAACTGTTCAAATGTACCATGTTTGGATATTACTTCGGTGACAAGGGCCTTGGCAATTGTTCTGGCTGACTGGTCCTTAACTGGTATAGCTTCCACAAAACGGCTGAAGGCGTCCGTAAATGTGAGTAAATAACAGTTTCCAGACTCTGTAGTCGGTAGTTTACCTACTACGTCAATGTGGCATCGTTGCCAGGGGCGTGACAACTCGGGGTAACGTTGTAGTGGAGCTTTCTTGAGATGGGGTGACGTTTTACGTTCATTGCACGGAATGCATCGATTTACATATAGCTTTATGTCTGCGTTCATGGTTTTCCACCAAAACTGTGACTTTATCAATTGGCTAGTCCGTAATATTCCTTGGTGGCCTACATACGGCAAATCGTGAAAGTCATGTAACACCTTATTCTTAATGCAGGCAGGCACAACCAATGTATCCTCCGTGAGGTGTGCTGTACGAACTCTGTACAATAACCCATCTTCGTCTAAGCAGTAGGCTGATTCGCTGACGTTGTCAGCTTCTAGTTTTTCAATAATAGGCTTCAACTCAGCGTCGTTTCTCTGCTCGATTCGTATTCTGTCACGGTCATATACAGGCTCGTAGGGTGCAGTCAGTGAATCAATCGGCAATCTAGATAAGGAATCTGCATGTGGTATACTTGACCCAGGGCGGTATTTTACTGTGAAATTGTATTCTGATAAGTCTATACACCAGTTGGTTTGACGCGAGTTTTTGTTCTCTTTAGTTATCAACCACTGTAACGCTACATGGTCGGTCTGTATTTTAAACGTAGGTCGCCCAAAAAGATAGACTCTGAAGTATTTAACGCCATAGACTACACCGAGTAGTTCTCTTTCAGTCGTACTATACCTAGTTTCTGCCTCCTTCAATTGGCGTGAAGCATATGCGATCGGGTGTTCACCGTCTTCAAATATCTGACTCAACACAGCGCCTACTGCCGTTAACGACGCGTCACATGTCAGGATGAACTCTTTAGTAAAATCAGGATATCGTAGAACTTGTTGACTAATCAAAGCTTCTTTCAAAAGTTCAAATGCCTCAGCCTGATCTCTACCCCATTCAAACGTATTCCCTTTACGCGTCATAAAGGTCAGTGGCCTACTTATTTTAGAGTAATCTTTGATAAATCGTCGGTAAAATCCACTTAGGCCAAGAAAACTTTTGACATGTGTCAACGTGGTCGGTGTTGGAAACTTCTTCACTGCCTCAACCTTTTTCGGATCCGTTTTGATACCGTCCGTGGAGATAATGAAGCCTAAATATTCGACGTTGTCACATAGGAATTTACATTTCTCTGGATTAAGTTTAAGACCAGAACCACGGAAGCGATCGAAAACTTCCCTTAGTCTAACTAAATGGCTATCAAAACTACTTGAAAACACAACACAATCATCGAGATAGGGATATACACTGACGCCAATGAGTCCTGTTAACACAGAATCAATCAAACGCTCAAAGGTTGCGGGTCCTCCTGCCAAACCGAATGCTAATCGATTAAACTCGTATTTTCCGTAATTAACGCTGAAAGCAGTTTTCTCGCGGTCCTTAGGCTCAATTTCGATCTGGTGGTAAGACGCGGCTAAATCTAAACAACTGAAAAACTTTGCACCAGATAGCATTTCGATAGTTTCGTTTATCAGTGGTAGTGGATAGGTATCCATCTGGGTCACACTGTTTAAACACCGGAAGTCTGTAACAAAGCGGTACTTGGGGGTACCGTCAAGGGATTTCTTATGTACAAGGAGAACAGGACTATTCCAAGCGGATTTACTGGGTCTTATTACTCCATTTTTCAGCATGTCGCTGACGTGTTGGTCAAGCTCTGACCTTAACGCATAGGGTATTCGATATGGTCGACGTTTGATTGGCACAGCATCACCAGTATTTATAGCATGGCGGATATCTGAGGTACAGCCTATTTCTTGACCATCAAGGTAGAATATGTCCCTATATTGTCGAATAGTTTCCCTCACTTCATTACGCTGTTCTACGCTCAAATGATCTAGACCAATCAAATTATCTAATTCATCGTCGGGAATTAACTTCAGATAACTACTAGTACTATGTACATTATTAATGCTAATGCGAGTAGGATCGAACTCCTCTGCAGACTCGAGGAAACCAAGGTGTACATTCTTAGGGATAGTGAGATCCTTGTCCGACACATTGATTATTTTCACTTGAACCTGTAAGTCGTCCCTCTCGCGAAAAACTACTCTAGCACAGCGTAGACCGTGAGTTAAGATCTCGGCTGGCTCTAACACTACAGTTTCAGTCGATAGAGTATCTGGTGAACTGATCAAACCTATCCTTCTGGACTGATAACCTCCACACAGAACTTCGGAGCGAGCCGGGATAACGGTGGTCCTTGTCAGGCGTACCCTAGTCTCAACTTCCGGTCCGGTGGTGTTACTAGCCGCCGCGGGAATCTTATTACTAGGTGAACTAATATTAGGCTGAGTATGAATAGGTAGCTCGGGGGAGCTTCTCTCGGGAGAGATACTTAAACTAGGGGTTGTCTTGGTGAAGACGTTCCCGTGAGGGAGGGTGGAGGTAAAGTTAACGTTCTCGTGAGAGATAACCCTGTGTAGGGCCGCAGGTGTCCCTGTCGGTAAACTAAGCGTCGAGTGGCCTAGCGCACTAACGGGGTCGACTGTTGAAGGTCGTTGCGTTACATTTACATTACCGGTACATACATGTTGATTTTGATTTACATTATACAATTTTCTATGATTAACTAACCTATCCTCTAACAAGGGAATAACGTTATCGCCGTGACGTAGCGTTAGTCTTGCAAGATCTACAGTAAAACCATAATACACTAGGAAATCTAAACCTAACAAACCTTGACTGTTTAAGTCTAGTTCATCCTCTGTAACAAATGCCTTGCAGATGTACGTGAGATTGCCTAATTTAAGGTGCATTTCGGTCACTCCTAAAATATTGAGTGAGTTGCCGGTCACCGAATAAAAGTTCTGGCTCCCACTGTACGGTACAATGTTCAAACCTCCTAACCTTACAACGCTTTTCTTCACGATCGAGACAACGGCGCCGGTATCAACGAGGAAATGAGCGAGAATGGGCCTATCACTAACTAAGCTAGCTTCTACCACCCTTCCTAGCATGACACCGTGCGATCCAGATCCCCAGTTCGCTGTGATGACGTTTCGGTTTACTACAGGCTCTACATCCGGGGGTGTGATGTGTGGCCATTGGAGTTTAAATGACCAGGCTGGAAGTTGGGTGGGGGCTGAGAGTAATAATAACTCATGTTAGGGGCAGAAAATGAATTCTGGTTGGTGGAAGGGCCAGGTTGTTGAAACTGATTGGTGGTAGGGCCATAATATGGTCTTTGCCAGGGACAGGCACTTGGGTGGTGTCCCCACTGGTTACACAAGCTACAGGGTGGTACCGCGTTTCTTTGTGAAGACCAGTATTCACCGCACTGGTCACTATGGTGCCCGCTGGTGTTGCACCGAAGACAGTGTAATATGTCTTTCGACTGGCTTCCACTACCATTTTCCTTTTTGCCTTTGTTTTTTGTTTTGGACGTTTTTGTCGTCGGCGTTGGCCGTTGGGATGGTGGAGGTTCTTCCGTCAAGGGGAGAGATTCGTAATCTGCATGGTCTACCAACGCGCCTAAATGATGGCGGCGTCCGGTCATCATTGTCTCATTTCTTTCTTCCCTTACGGCTAGTTTCACGGCCTCCTCGAAAGTAGGTGGGTTTGCGTATAAAACAAACCGCTTCACCTCTCCCCTCAGACCCTTAACGAACTGGGAGAGAAGAGTTTCGGCCAAGACTTTACGTCTGACCGAGTTCTCGTCCTCCCGCGGAGTCACTACTAAGGTTTCCCGCCCAGCGATTTTTAGCCTTGTGGCGAACAACTGCACTCCCTCGTTCGGTTTCTGGACGCATTCCAGGAACTGTTGTCTTTTATAAACATCAGAAACCTGAACCTCGAACCTATCAACCAAGGCAGTCTTCAATTGTTCGAATGAAGCATCATTTAGATGATCCTCTCCCTCCAGAAAATGCTGAGCCTCTCCCTTTAGCCGTAATTTCGTAACCTCCACAAAGTGCTCTTCAGTCCATAACCCTAGCTTCCCTGCTCGTTCAATGGATTTGAAAAAAGCATCTACAGTGTGTGACGGGTCAGTCCCTGAGAAGTTATCCACTAGGATAAGAAAACCCCCAACGTTTGCCTGGAGAGCAAGATCTCGGGGTGTCGCCCTACCCGAATGACTTCCGACGTCACTGTCCGGCATAATAATATAGTGAATAAAAACACCAGGACCGATATTAAACCTAATTTCTAACTGAGAAACATAGCGCACATGTTTCGGCGGCTAAGCTGACTAACTAACTAACTATAACTAAATAAACTATAACATAATTATGAACAGACATTGCTCTATGTACACATGGAAATGATAAGGATAAGACATTAAAACAAATTAAGAAAAAATACAACACGAGAATCGAAGTGAATATTACGTTAGAATTGATTAATGAAGTTATTAGGAATGATCAATGATAATCCCACCGCTGTCACCAATATAACGTTTGGGCCTCTTATAGGTTGCTGTCACCACCAGGTTTCGAACCTGGGACACACTGGTTTAAAATGGGTTCTTGCTGTGAAGCGGAAGGGGGAATGCAAGAGGGAAATATACATAGGGACAAATCTATTCAAAATTAAGCATAGTTTATTATAACCTAAAATCTAAGCTAATACATAATGATAATAATAATACTCATGATACAACTTACATTTACATCTCGAACTCAGCAGCTCGTCTCCCACAACAACTCTTACATTTTGTTCTATTCTCTAACTTATCTTACTTGTCTCTCTCTGTAACTCTCTGTAACTCTCTGTCTAAATACCGTTCGCACACTTATTTATAAACTATTCTAAGGGGGGTGGTCAAAAACAAACATAACGGTAAGAAGATGAAGAAGGGTTGTGATTCGCGAGTTGAAGACCCGCCAAATCACTATACTATCCTATTGGTCAAAAAGGGAGGGCTATACTAGGCTGAGGGCATCAGTGACCTATTTACAGTAGAGGTATGATTTTAGAAAAGGCAAAGCTAACGGGACGTGAAATACTGAAATGTGCGAAACAGTATTGAGAACAGGCAATGAGCTAAAACTAACAGAATAAAGTGAAATAATACTAAATTATGATAATGATGAAATATAAATAATCAAACAGTTGGTGACTGTTACATATACATAGTCATCACTGATTCAATCATCATGGATCATGATATATAGATATATACCAATATATGTATGATACAATAAAAACTGAAAATGGGATCAAATTCTTTCTTGTTTCATCCTACAACTAATTGAATTCACGAAAACAGAATGTCATATCAATTAGAGAGCAAACAGTTTCCAATATACTCTCTCATGATATGACACTGGTTTGTGAACATAGACAAAAATGGTGCCAATGAATTTATCTATTGAATAAGCACTGTGGACTACATCCAGCTCCTCAATCGCCGGGAAGGAAACCACTTCTTTGTCACCACGGCCGACACCTTCCGACAAAATCACTATTGCCCCCCGAAAATTTGACCGGACTATCAAGCCATATGATAATGGTAAGTCACGATTGAAGTTTTGAATGAAGAATCAAATGACACATTTGTATTAATAGTCTTTCATTTATCACGAGAACCACCATACATACAGACAGTTACGATGAGGAAAATCATGAAATGGCGAGGGTCGGAAAAACCGCTTTTCCCTCAACCGCAAACTCACCAACACTACGCAGAAAAGGGTTGGAATTATTGATGATTCCAATATTCCCTTCTCTCTTACAATCAAGCTAGTTATCACATCACATGCGCCGACACAATTATCTTCAAGAGGAATCTTCAATTCAGATAATTATTCAAGAACAATTATGGTTTGGATTTTACTATGTATTTGTTGATCCAAGTTATTATGAAACACGATGCAAAAATACTGAGTTTGTAATATATTCTGCTCCATGAGTGAATACATACTGAGCCTGAGGCTTCAAGTACTCCATTTCTCAAATTGATTATTCTAATTTCCATTTCCATCCGGTATATTCGTTTAAAACTAGTCACTATACTTGAACGATACGATGTGTCTATTCCCACAACCCGATTCACGACCCACGAGCGTTCTATTCCCACGTGGTTCTTGAAAATAGTCGACCCGCGCGGCCACTTCTATTCCACGAACAAACTCATGAAATACACTACCCGGTAGTTCATTTGATCGGCCAGAGAGGGCACTGGGCTAAGGAATGAGATATTGGGTTCTGAAGAGCGCGCACTGGAATGAGGATACTACCAAGAACATGATAGTTTGGTTGGAAAGAGGGTGACAGTGGATAGAGATCTATTCGAGGTAACCCAACCTCTAAACTGTGCTCCTTTCCTCGAATAGCCACGTCAAGCCCATGTTCACTCTGGGTAGTACCCTTATCCCAGTATTTGCTCTTCGGGCGCCCCATTCGCAGGCCTGGTGAAAACAATCACAACGAGATAGTCGATCCCCCGATATTTGCGCGGGTTTATATCACGTGTTTTACTTTCATAATTATTATTATTGTTGCAATTGCTTTTATAGATCTCATTTGAATACACAAATGATGTATACAGGCACAAATGAAAGAACTTGACAAGATCCAATGCGAAGAACATTTTTATCTAGAGACGGTGGATCAAAAAACTGTTTACAATGTTGTGAAATCTCTTAGTTCAAGAGCTACGGGCACGGATGGTATCAATCTAGAGATCTTGCATCTAGTACTTCCTTATTGCCTTCCAGCCATTACTGATATCATCAACTTCTCTATAGCCTCATCAACATTTCCTTCACTTTGGAAGTCAGCTACTATCCACCCTCTGCCTAAAATAAATCAGCCAACGAATCTCTCCGATTTAAGACCCATCAGCATACTCCCTACGATGTCGAAAATCATGGAGAAAATAATACATCAACAAACTATGGCCTACATAAATAAGAATCAGCTCTTTCCTCCGGAACAATCTGGTTTCAGACCCGGGTACAGTTGTGGAACATCGTTACTAGACATGTCTGATAGCATACTCAACAGCATGACAAATAGAGGAACAGCCTTTCTTGCTTTACTCGACTATTCTAAGGCCTTCGATTCCATTCATCACCAACTACTAATAAGTAAACTTCGAATACTCGGTTTTTCTTCATCTACCCGGGACTACTTCATAAGCTACCTAGACTCCAGGACACAGCAAGTACAACTTCAAATAAACGGAGAAAAAAGATTATCTACATTTCTTCCCATTCCAAATGGCGTTCCACAAGGTTCTATACTTGGCCCCCTCCTCTTCAACATTTATGTTCATGATATCCCTTCAGCTACAACTCACTGTAAAATCAATCAATACGCTGATGATATTCAACTCTTCATTTCATGCCCTGATCCTATACTTTTACACTCTTGCATTGCAAATCTAAATTCTGACCTAAACTCAATTCAACTTTGGTCTCAGAAAAACGGCCTTATTCTCAATCCCAATAAGTCAGTTGTTCTTCCACTCGGTAGTGATAGAGGAATCAGAGTGTATAAAGAATGCCCTCTTAAAGTGAAAATGGGAAACACTGAATTGAAATCAGTAGCTAATGCTAGAAATTTAGGAATTTGGTTCCAATCTGATATGAAGTGGTCTACACATGTCACGAAGTGTTGTCATAAAGCAAATGGAATTCTACGGTATCTTTATCAATATAAGAAGCTTCTTCCTTTGAAAACGAAAGTGTCTCTTGTTGTATCATTAGTTTTTTCTATCTTCGATTTTTGTGACTATGTTTATAGCGGAATTGATAAAAGTATTGAACGACAGATACAAAAAGTTCAGTACTCATGTGTGAGATTTGTTCTGAACGTACCCTTCAAACAGCAAATTTCGCCCAAACTCATAGAACTTGGATGGTTGAACATGAAAAATCGCCGAAATTTTAATACATTAGTTTTAATTTATAAAATAATCAACAACAAGTCTCCAGCATATTTATATAACAAAATCGCTTTCACGTCACAGCTTCATCATCATAATGTTCGTCAAAATTCCAATTTGGTTTATCATCATCACAATTCCAAATCTTCATCTTCATTCTCAATAAGTGGTCCAAGAAGATGGAACGAGTTGCCAACATCATTAAAATCAGTAAAATCCCTAGGTATATTCAAATTATCATACAAAAAAACAACTTTTAGTGAAGCAAAATTCTGAGATAGTTTTAAAAAATCATGTTTAATTTAGTTCTAATCTGTCAGCTCTTCCTGTTCTTTTCTTTTTGTTTTCCTTTTCCATTTGTAAATTTATAGTTCTTTTTATTACATCATTATTCGCATTTTAGTTATTATACTCATAAGGTTAGGTGGAAGAGCAGAAACTCATGTCTCTGAACCTCGCCATTTCATTTTTGTTAAATAATCATCTCATTCTATAATTTTTATATGTAAATTGTTATTTCTGTGTTTCTTTTGTCAACTAGGCCTATTCAAAAATGAATAAAGACTTATTATTATTATTATTATTATTAATATGCACTGATTGATATGAGATCATTCAAGGTGTCAATAATATTACATGTCTCATCACAGCTACCGTGGCCTGGCAGATAGTATGCTGGCATGTCGTTTCCAGCGTCGGAGGTTTGATCTTCAGTCGGGAATATTCTCAACAAGGGTGAGCGAGCTCACCCTTGGACGCCCTCATCTAGAAAATTGAACCTTAAATTGATTGCTTCTATTGACAGAAAACCTAAAATGGATTCTTCTGTAAAAATAAACTCCTAAATTGATTGTTTCTTTTGACAGAAATCTTGAATACATTGCTTCTATTTACAAAAAAACGTTACATGATTTCTTCTATTGACATAAAATCCTGAAATAACTTTTCTCATCAACAGAGTAGAGTAGACCCACCTTTGATATTTTACTTATAATCCAATAATAATATTATTAATCGTGATAATCTAATAATTTTATTAAATGCATTAAATGCTCATTTTTCTATGTTGCTTAACGACCCCACCAACAGCTAGGTTATGGAGAGTACAGATAAGTGGGAGATGAAAAGGGTGAGCGAGCTCACCCTTGGACGCCCTCATGTAGAAAAATAACCTTAAATTGATTTCGTCTATTGACAGAAAACATCAAATAGATTATTCTGTGAAAATAAATTCTGGAATTGATTGTTTCTATCGAAAGAAATCTTGAATACATTGCTTCTATTCACAAAAAACGTTACATGATTTCTTCTATAGACAGAAAATCCTGAATTAAATTATCCTATCAACAGAGTAGAGTACTTTCAATATTTTGCTCATAGACCTAATAATCTAAAACTCTTATTAAATGCTTTTTTTATGTTGCTTAACTACCCCACCAACAGCTAGGTTATAGAGAGTATGAATGCGCGGGTGATGAAGAAACAGTGAGGTGATGATAGATGGGAGGACATTTAAAAAAAACCACACCTTACGCAGGATTTGAACCTGTTGCCCTGAAACCAGAAGCAGATGTGCTACCTCTAGACCAAGTAGGGCGGTTTGAATGCTTCTGTTGGCAGAAAACATTTAATTTTATATATATATATATATATATATATATATATATATATATATATATATATATATATATATATATATATATATATATATATATATATATATATTGCTTCTAGTGAAATAAAACTTCGTATCACAACCTTGTATTGTTTACAGAAACCTAAAAAAAGTACAAAAGCAATATGCATGTTATTCTCAAAACATGAACAAATGGCCTAAAGTCCATTCATATGAGCGTGTTAGTGATGCAACGATTAAACTTAAGCCACACGATACACAAAATTATAAAATATGTTGCAATTTTATTATTTAGATCCTATTTGGATTTATTGAATTAAAATCATTCATGATGTTATTCATTATTATTTAATTTGTATATATATAAAATATATAAATTTCTTCCAAACGAGCATCATACAAAAAAAGTTTGAGGTGGAAAACAGAATGGGGTTGTTTCACCAACCACCCCATATGAGTCATTATGTTGCAGAAATTCCAACAACCCGTCCAATAGGGGTCCGGTAATCGAAAAACGCGAATCCGTTAGGGGATGAATCTCAACCAAACGAGCGTCATCCAAAAAAAATTAGGGGTGGAAAATAAAATTTCATCGAGCAACTAACCACCCTGTATGGGTCATTTTGTTGCAGAAATTCAAACAACCCCTCAAGGAGTCTGATTCCAGCACCCAGAATAATTGTGAAAGTATCAACCTGTTAAGAAATGAATTTCTCACGAATTCTGAACGTCATACGAAAAAATTCAGGGGTGGAAAACAAAATAGGGTTTTTCTCCCCCCCCCCCCCCCTCCCATATGAGTCATTATGTGGCAGAAATTCAAACAACCCCTCCAATAGGGGTCCGGTTAGCGAAAAACGCGAATCCGTTAAGGGATGAATCCCACCCAAACGAGCGTCATACAAAAAAAAGTTAAGGGTGAAAAAGAAGAATGTAATCGATCAAATAACCACCCTGAATGGGTCATTTTGTTGCAGAAATTCAAATAACGCCTCAATTAGGGGTCTGGTTCCAGCACCAGATCGGGTGCTGGAATGCAAACCATAATAATAGAACAAAATTATGACCTTTTGTGAATTTGGGCCCAGAAAATAATATAAACACACCCGTTGTTTATAAAATGTTACCATGGTTATCAGAGGGCCAAAACCAAAGAGGTTAGTATTTTAACCTCCTTGACCAAAAATGGTATATACTCAATTTTTTTTCGGTTTTTATTTAATTATAAAATATTTAGGCTACGTGGACAAAAGTAATTATCGTAACGCGGTAGATTATAACCAATTACAACTTGGAAGCGCTTAAATTTCTAATTTACGTGGAAAACCAGCGATTCTATTAACGCGCAAAAAATGGTATAAAAGTCCACGCCATTCCAAGGCCTATAGAGTTTTTTTCTTTATTTTGTTGATTTGAAAATATACAGGCTATGTGGACAAGTTTCATTAATAAGTAGTCGAAGATTGTAGAAAAATGCATAATCCAAGCTCGATAATTTTTGATTTACGTAGAAATTCAGCGATTCTACGCGACGAATAGGTTTTTTCAGTCCCTTTTGAATCAAACGTATAAGTGTGTTTCCACAGTGTGGTGAACACGCTAAAAACAACCAATCACTGGGCAATTATCGGCAACACGATTGTCCACGGCCAGCTCGACGAAAGTTCTCGTGACAAGGTAAAGAACGGGATTTGAATCAACTAGCGAAGCGCTCGAGTGCAAAGACCGTTATATTTATATATATATATATATATATATATATATATATATATATATATATATATATATATATATATATATCGAAGTGGCTATTCCCACTACCCACTACCCAAGACTGGGTAGTGGCAATATATATATATATATATATATATATATATATATATATATATATATATATATATATATATATATATATTTATATATATATGTATATGGGATTTCAAAGTTATATATATTTTTTTTAATAACATCGAAACTTGATACAACATCATTGTTCCCCAATTAAGGCTAAGGATGAAAAGTAGGATCGTTTGGACGGGGCACCACAAGGGCGATCTTACCACCCCATTTTAATTATTTAAAACCAATGAACTTCAAAACCAGGGCTGCGCTGTTGGTGACCATAACTTTCCGCCGCAGATAAAAGTCTTGCAGTTTCCGAGAGTCCGGAACACATTATAAGTACAAACCGTTTCTGTGATATATATCCGGACATTATCAGCATTGGTATTAAGAGTAAACAAAACACACGAATGTTGATATCTTCCACTTTGAACTAAGTCTCTTGGGCAATGATCACTTCTTTTCATTAACAGCAAATGTAAAGTTTGTCATTATACAAAATGGAAAAAAATGAGTGATAGGCCTATAATGTTATAATCCAGCCTATCACTCTACTAATTAAAGGTCGTGGCCAATTAGTACTTCATCCAAGCATTTGCTTCGAGGACTGTGGGAAACCACGAAAAACCAAGTCAGGATGGATACACAAATGTTTGTTGGTCTTCTTTTTCTCTCAACTTCTTCTCTTCTCTTCTTCTTTTCTTGGGATATTTTAATTTCTTGAAATTATTATTAATCGTAAATTAGACAAGTTCAATGTTCAAAAATTATTTCCTTCTTTCTTGAAACCTTGATAGTTGCTATGGCATGCATTGAAGTGATATATAGTTATATAACTATAAAATCCCATTTTAACTATAAAATCCCAAATATCTCGATATTGGATCGTATCCAAGAAGTTTAATTATCATATATGTATATATATATATATATATATATATATTTATATATATATATATATATAGATATGAATATATATTATATATATATATATATATATATATATATATATATATATATATATATATATATATATATATATATATATATATATATATAATATATATATATATATATATATATATGGGTTTTACGAATCATAAAGTGCTTATAATTAACTAATTAATGGTTCACTAATTATTTACATTATTTTTCTTCTGTTGGCACTACTTTCCATGTGTCATGTGACCTTGTTGCTAGCTTTGTCTAGTTGACTTGAACTGTCAATGTCAGAGTTTTGCTCAAACCACTCAATGGAGAAAGCAAAACGAGCACTGTATGCAAACTTTGTGGATAGCGAGCTCGATCTACTGGGGTCTCTAGTTGAAAAGTATCAACACGTTGTGGAATGCAAGTCCACGGACTAGTAAAAGGTGAGCAATCATTACATAACCCTTCTTATTATGGCCCACATTATAATGGCCTGTCTGGCCAAGCTTCAGACATTGAGTGATGGATACAAACTCAAAACATCAGACCAAACACTTGCCTAGGCCTACGATAAATTTGACATTAGAATCTCAATGCTTAGTGTCGATGTAATGGCTGTTTTTGTCCCTTGTGGCTACTCTTATAGTATAGGCGTAGACCCAGACCTACCTTATAAGCTTGGCATATTCATGAGGACCTAAATGTAGCTCCAACTCTTTAATTTCATCCAT
The DNA here is from genome assembly GCA_964007535.1 of Brachyptera risi. NCBI lineage: Eukaryota > Metazoa > Arthropoda > Insecta > Plecoptera > Taeniopterygidae > Brachyptera > Brachyptera risi. Next base: position 10,353 of record CAXFZR010000178.1, on the reverse strand, counting down.
GCATGACCTAGACATTAGTTATTATATAGGCCTAGTCAATGACCTAGACTAGCTTGAGCATAGGCCTTGGGTAGGTCACAACAAATTATGTTCATATATTATTTAATAACCGTGCACTTCTGTTTCAGGAAGAGGTTTGGGCTCAAATAGCGCTTGAATCTAACGCTAGCACTAGTTGGGCTGGCACCGCATGGTGGGTCACCTACAAATCAAGTTCAATAACTTGAAAAGAGAGGCTCGAAAATTAAATGCCCGAGAGAGGGCAAACTTATTGAAAAGTGGAGGAGGGGAATGCAGGCCTTCTCCAATTGATTATTTTTTTATTTTTTATTATTATTTAAACTCTTGCAATTGCACATAAATGTGCGGTGGCAAGTTCCCTAACTACCCCTATCCCACCACCTCCCTAACCCTCTGACAGAATAACTTTAACCTAATTTCATCCTCTTCAAAAACATTTCTACTAAGCCCATTCCAGTCCCTACTGCAGAGAGCCCTAGCAATGATAAATCTAACAACAGAGGGTCTGCCTAATAACTTTGGTAGTGACGTACTGCCACTTCACGATGAGACAATCACGGGCAGTCCAGATGTGAATATGATGTTAAGGACGAGGTAAGCTAGCTGCATGCTGTCTAAAATCTTATTCAGTAGGCCTACAAGTATCCCAGTACTTTTTTTTTATATTGGGTTTTAACGACGCACTGTGATGATGACTGAGATCTATTGGCGTCGGATGAATGATTAATGAGATGATGGGATGATGAGATGAAGGTTTTATGGGTAGTGGGAAGGAAGCGGTCGTGGCCTATATTGTGGGAACCATCCCGGCATTAGCCTAGACTACAGAGGGAAACCACGAAAAACCCCTGTAAAGATGGACGGTGGCGGGGATCGAACCAGGTCCGATATGTCCCTTCATCTTCCGGGTCACACGAAGCAAGTGCGCTAACCACTCAGCTACTGTGCCGTTATCCCCTAGTACTTCATCTTATTCACTTTAAGTTTGATTGCGTACTTCAATTATTGTTACCTAGGGACATGGCCATATATTGTGGAAGATATTCGTGGAATAAAATTCAAATAAAGTTCAATCTTTACATAATACGATACACTGCTACGCCCATATATAAACAAACCTTGCTTAAATGTCGAGTACCATCATTGAGTTTGTAACTACTGGAAACTCTATGGAACCATAGGCCTACATTGAATTCCACTAGGTGCTCTTTCACATCCCTGGCAATGACGACGATCATTGCTGATCAAATTAATGTTACATGTTAATAATGTTACATGTTAAAAATGTTACATACCAGTACGTCATTTGTAGGCTCCTACCCCTTCAATGACCCATCATTGAAAATGTGATTCGAAAAAGTTTCTTTTCTAGCTATCTAAACTGAGTTACACTTATATTAATGAATATTGAGTACCTATTTCAGAAGTGTCAGATAACTAGTCAATACAAAAGCTACTAATTTTCAGTCCATTCCACATCCCTGCAATTACTAGTCATTCTTGTACCACATCACACTCCTTCCTGTCTCTTCCCTTCCACTTTCAATGTTTTGTTGCAGATTCGACAACCAATGCTGTTCCAGCGAAAGCCGTACCGGTAAATCCAGCAGGACAGTGAGAAAACTACGAAGAGGACAGGGAGGTGCGACTGCGGCAAGAAAAAATAGAACACGAGAAGAGATTGGAACTCCTTGAACTTCAAATCATGCACACAAATTCATTAGTAAGCAACGAGAGTGCAGAGGCAAATCTGCGAGAATATTTCTTAAACTCTCGTGTACAAAATGTGCTGGTAATTAATATATATAATATATATTAATATAGTGTGCTTGCGAAGTTGCGGCTTGCTTCGTCCTTCGAGTGAATATGTAGGCATTAAAAGGCATGCTGCATTGTAACTCTAATATTATGATTTATATTTCACATTTTATGTATGTAATCGATTTATTTAGCAGTCTTGTGCTATCAGTAGCTCCATACATGTTACAATGTTATATAATTAATATAAGAATATAAATGTTATAACAGAATACTAAAGAATTATCTTTAAATTACCTTTAAAAACCCATACAATGGAATTTCAAACATTAACATTTTAAGTAGTCGACATTTACTAGTTCTTGTTCTTGAATCTATCAATATTTTCCCTGACATACTTGTTGCACTCTCTTTTAAACCCGTTCAAGTTGTTACAATTTTCATTTTTCGGCATTTTGTTATAGATTCTTATGCCATTATAAAAAACATTCTTCTGATTAAAACTATTCTTTCTATAATCCAAGTATATGTTTCTACAGTTACGGGTGTTATGCTCATGTATTTCAAATCCATATACGATACTATCTCCTAGGTAATCAGGTAGCAGATTGTTAACCAACTTATAAATAAATATTAATACACTTCGTATCAGTCTCTGATTTACACTCATCCATTGTAATGCATTCAACATATCATTTGTGTGTGTATATACATAGTTATTTTGAACAATTACAAATTTTTTACATTTCAATATTATTCTCATTGCTCTATTTTGCAATACTTGTAGGTTATCTTTTTCAGGGACCCGAACCGAAATGAATAAAGGTTCCGGTTCCGGTTCCGGTTCTTAATTTTCTCAAATAACGGTTCCGGTTCTGGTTCCGGTTCTACGATTTAAAAGGTTCCGGTTCTGGTTCCGGTTCCATAGTGTGAATAAGGGTTCCGGTTCCGGTTCCACTTGCTAAATGATTTCATTTTTTTTTTCCTTGCTTGTGGTGGTTCGTCTATTTTTGGTGGTTTTTGACACTTTGTTTTGTTTGTCCATCTGCCGGGGACAAATCTTTCCCCTCACACTGGGTTTCGACTTTCGAGGTTCCTCCTTTACACCTTCTCTTCTGACAAAATGTATACAGAAATGGTGAAACAGGAGAAATTCCCGAAATAGCGAAAACTCGACCAAACTGGCCACACGCTCTGATATCGGTTATGTTTGGTGCATTACTTAGAAGTTATACATCTACGAGGGCACCGCCAAAGAACGATTCTCAGAGAGCTGTGTTCCTTTATAGAGGCATACTCTCAAATGTCAATGTATTTTCCCCGAACAAAAACGTGGACACAAAATGAATCAACGGTCGTTTTTGGCACAATCCCGTGAAAAGGATTCATTTTTTAATGTCTGTAAAATAAAATAAATAAAAAGTTTTAAACAAAATGAGTGAATAATGGGTCTGAATTAGGTATTGAGAACCTTTATGGAACCGAAAAGAACCCAAGATTTTTAGGGGTTCCGGTTCCGGTTCCGGTTCTTGAAAATCAATAATAAAGGTTCCGGTTCTGGTTCCGGTTCCCAAAAAATACGGGTTTTTTCGGGTTCCGGTTCCGGTTCGGGTCCCTGATCTTTTTCTTTATCTCTCAGGTACATCAGTATAGTTGGGCAATATTCAAAGTGTGGTGCTATAATTGTTTTAAATATCAATATTTTGGTCCATATTGAAAGTTCTCGACTACAGCGAGCCATGAAACCAATCTTTTTCCCAACTTTTTTGCAATATATTCTCCATGACACCTGAAATTCAGTTGATCATCTACTATTACTCCTAGATATTTCATTTGATCAACTCTCTCCAGAATAATTCCATCCATGTATAGATGATTGTTTAGAAGTACTTGATTAATATATACATTTTTAGATTTACTTTGTGAAATTATAAGATATTTAGTTTTACTCAAGTTAAGTTTGAGTTTATTACACGCTAACCAGTTTGTAACATTCTCTAATTCTGTATTCATAATTGCCACTACTTCTTCTGCATTATCACCAGCATACGATATTAGAGTATCATCTGCGAATAGATTCATAAATGATTGTTCTATACATTTATGAATATCGTTCATATATATTATAAACAGAACTGGGCCCAGAACTGACCCCTGAGGAACTCCAAATTCATTTCCAAATTTTTTATTGACTTAGTGCTCCATCGCCTCGACTCGCTGTGATCGCTCTCTGGTTTTAGGTTCAGTTCGGAACGACAGATGCTTGTACAGTACTGAACAAAATCATATTCCAAGAAAATTTAGTGTTTTGACAGCCTATTTTTTTGAAAATATTTTTTTGCGGCACACGGGTGATTATTATTTGTGAAGGGAGTTTTCTGTCGTAATATAAGGAGAAGTACTAATGGTAAATATCAAGATTGGCAACTTGGTGCCCCTTTAATAAATTTTCCAACTGCGTGCCACCCATTATTTAGCTGTGGTAAATTTTGTATCGTGTTGTACATGTTATTTACTTCTATTTTAGCACTATATAATGACACATTTTTTCAAGGTATTTGTTGTCCAGTCTCTTTGTTTGTCTGTATGTATGTACCTGTGAAATACCTTGTAGAACTCGATTCGTTGTATTTTACCAATATCCTGACTTTTCCCCTTAATTTTCAGCAAGTATATGTACAGTATACGTATGTATTATGAAGTGTTATTTATACTATATTATGTACCTTTGCTCACATTGGTTTATATGAGTGTGCACGATTACTATAATAATTGAATAAATCTGATACAACTTTATTTTTGTTTTTTATTTTTAATAAAGGTGAAACTTGATACAAAATCATTGTTCCCCAATTAAGGCTATGGAAGAAAGATAGGATTGTTTGGACAGAGCACCACAATGGCAAACTTACCACCCCATTGAAATTATAATTTAAAACCAATGAACTTTAACACCAGGACTGCGCTGTCTGTGACCATAATTTGGCGCTGTAGATAAAAGTCTTTCAGTTTCCAAAAGTTCGGAACACATTTCAAGTAAAAACCGTTTCTGTGATATATCCGGCCATCATCAGCATTGGTATTAACAGTAAACAAAACACACAAATGTTGATTTCTTCCACTTTGAACCAAGTCTCTTGGGCAATGATCACTTCCTTCCATCCCCTGAAATGTAACCGATCTCCATCTCACCCAAATCAAATCTTGCTTCGACTGTGGATCATTAAAAATGGTACGGTCTGGGCCGACCCAGGCCACTGTGCCTTCTCGACTCAATCATGCACGATCAGTGAGAGCACAGAGTACATATCAACTTGTGACAGCAGAGCGTTGTCTCGTACGAGAAGCAAACCTTATTTGGCCAGTCCAATTTATACTATACATTATCATATTAATTTGGTGATGTAAAATGCTCAAGTATTTCCTTTTTGAGAATTTTCTTGAGAACATTCCTGAGTAAATTCTCATATGAAGCATATTTCATAAAATGAGTTTTAAAGGTTTCAGACCTATCAATAATTTGTTCGACTTTTTCTCTTTCCTTTTTCTTTTTTTTGACACGGTACATAATTAAGATGTATTCTAACATAGGTCTATATAATATGAAAATATAATAAAAAAATATCATATACATGTGTGTTTTTGACTTATTGTATCAGTTTTACGTCTAATTTATAATACCGTAGTTCTCTGTACTGAAATCATTTAAAGGTAACAGGTTATCAAACAGTATAATTGAGGAAATGTACTTGCTATTAATATCATCTAAAAATGACAAAAAAAGATGAGCGATCATAGCAACGACTCAGCTGCACCGTACACGAAAAGAAACGCAATTGTGTTCATTCAACATTTACCTAAAAATCAAATAACTCACAAATATTTGGCAGGAACATTGACGGTAACTCGTGATTTGACAGCCATTAACTACCTATTTCAAATTATGCCTGCGTTCACCTAATAATTGATAAACTTATATTCGACAGGAACATGGTAACTCATTACATATTTGACATACCATCAACCATTTTAAATTATGCCTGCCTTTACACAAAGATCAATTTATATTCATATTTGGCAGGAACATGCATATTTGGCCAGTGCTAACAACACTAAATTATTGAACAATAAAATTAGGTTTTTCGAATTGTTGATATATTAATTGCACTTGAATTATGTTTAAGAATAACGATTAAAAAAATATATGCTCGAGCATATTTGAGCATAATCTTTTGGAAAATATTCTCAGCTCACATCACCATATTTTATTATATTATACACAGTGGCGGGCTGGGCTATCTGGCAACTGGGCATTTGCCAGGTGAGCCGCCTCACTCAGGGCCACGCGAACACCAAACATAGAACAAAAAATTGGCCATGGTACGTTAATCAGTAAAATTACCCAATCAGACATGAAAATATCGTTCTTGCGGTGTACAAGATTTTCAGTTCAGGTTAGCTTAATGTTAACCCAACTCAACTTGACTCGAACATCAGATCTCAGTCTGTGTATGACAGTTCAGTGTACTAGCAAATAATAACCTCAGCAACGTACCTGCTCTAACTCTGGCTATATATGCCTCATTTTCAAGAGGGAAGGAAGTGAACTGGGGGGGAAGAGTTCAACCAATGCGTTGCTAATGTCACACAAAACTCGCGAGCAACTGGCTTGACATATGCCTGTTACATCGCCTATGACGAGCTGGAACGTTCCAGATGCGTAGAATCGCAACGCAGTAAGAACTTGCGTTGCAATAGGAAAGCATGGGACCTTGCTGTCGGTCTGGTCAAATCGCCTACTAAAATGTTGCACAGTTTCAAGACGGTATGTCTTGGAAACCTGTGTCCATTTAATAAGATGGTCATCTGACACATTTAATGGATCCAGCCTATCTTAGAATACTCTACCAGGTCTAACAATGATAGGCCCCTCCTGATTAGGCCTCGGCCTCCTAGCCTCATCCAGAATTAGGAAACGCACAGCGTTGAACATTGTAATATAATTAGTAGGATATAGGCCTATGCCTATTATAATTATGTATATATAATTAGTGTTAGTGTTTTAGTGGTTACATTAGTTATCATAAGTTATATTTCAGCTAGGTATAGTAGCAGTTAGTGGTAGTTACTAGTGGCATTGAGATTGTAATGTTACAATCTCAATGCTAGTGGTAAGCTCACTACGCTGGCAACGACGCAGCTTTTTAACAGGTTAGGCTAGGCTGGACAGACAATTGACAAAGTGAGTGACACTGATAGTTACATACGCTAGCCTAGGCCTAGTCGAGAACAAGCAGAACGTTGAGGTTAGATGTAGAACCGGAATTATAAAACACGTAAATCAAATGGCGCGATATTCAACAAGAAAAAATTGGTAGGCCTACTGGAAACCCTGCTTCAGAGTATTTTTCCCATGTCTGATTACACTGTAATCTTCGAGTTTAATAAATATTTTGACTTTATTCTCAAGGCCATCGAAAAATGAGAAGAACTACTTCTGTCAAATGAATATGATAATTTCAATTAAGTAATGCAGACCCATCAAACTTGGTTGATTATGAACTCATTAAAAATTAATTCAACATATTTTGTCCGGTTTATTTTAATAGTCCGCTTTAATTCTGTAATTACACCAACGTTTGGAAAAAGTTTTGATTGGTTACACACTCTCTTATATGTATACCACATTCCCACGTACAAAAGAGAACATAAAAACGAAGCCTGATTTTGTTCGTCAAGTGAAATGAAGTCTTGGCTCCATGGAATAAAAAAATCGACAACAAGAATCTGTTGGTGGGGCATTTAACAAGCAATAATCAATCAATCAGTATGGTTGAATGTATCATTTCATTTTGTCATGACTCACTTGCAACTCATTGTCACTAAAAACTAGGAATACTCAACATGATAAACTATGTGTTTGTTGCATGTAAGAAGAGCGATCTACACACAAAAATGTATTTTTCTCATCATGTGACAACTGATTGTGAAAGTTTGGTAGCGTATTTGCAATTACTGCCTCAATATGCATGAGAGTGACATCGCTCATCCAATAATTGAATTCGGAAATGCCTAGACTGAAATCTTTAATTTTTCATGAGACTTTGTCGTACTCTACAACAATCAGTGTAGTAGTAGTATAGTAGATATTCATTCTATGCTATTTTTTTTACATAGGCCTACATACATGGTTACAAAAAATGACATAAGATTGGATAATAAAACAAAGTGTTCACAATCAAAAAGTAAAGAAAGCAAGTACGTAATATTTAAATTATTAAATCACTCGATAGTGTGATTAAATTACTATGTAGGCCTATGTTGAATGTCTCATGTATGTGTTATCCATTAGTATTTTCTGATGGGCTACTTTTGTGATTCTCCTTTGTAGCCTAATCAGAGAATAAGTGATTGATTGCAATAAAACAATCCAATCCATGTACAATAATTGTACACGTCAATTTATATATTTATCAAATCTCAAACAAATAAAACCATCAAAGAAATAACAGCGAGGCCTATACATTAGCGACACGCCTACTACCCTCCCCGCACCATACGTCCCCGGCATGCAAAAACTCAACTCGGAGAGCAAGCAAGCTTCCTGCCGTCTTTCAAGGAACCATCCCAGTATTGACCTGAATGACAGAGGATAACCAAAAAAAACTCTATCAGGATGGTCCACCATAGGCCTGTACATGTAGGGTACCGTACCACCCTTGGGTTGCATAACTGATACACCGAAAATATGGTGAATTGAGAAAAACGTAGGCCTACACCGTAAGCATTATTTCAGATGATGACTGAATAGGGAGGCTACGATATTGCATTCGAATAGTGTGAGACTATCCTCTTCTCCCCACAATAATATACTAGCCATCATGCATGAAAATATTTTTCTTGCGGTGTACGAGATTTTCGGTTCAAGTTAGCTTAACCTAACTCAACTTGACTCTAACATCAGATCCCAGTCTGTGTATGACAGTTCAGTGTACTAGCAACTAATAACCTCAGCAACGTACCTGCTTCAACTCTGGCAACGTATGCCTCATTTTCAATAGGGAAGGATATGAACTGGAGGGAGTGTTGAACCAATGCGTTGCTAATGTCACACAAAACTCGCGAGCAACTGGCTTGACTTATGCCTGTTACATCGCCCATAACGAGCTGGAACGTTCCAGACGCGTAGAATCGCAATGCAGTAAGAATTTGCGTCGGTCTGGTCAAATGGCCTTCCAAAATGCTGCACAGTTCCAAGACGATATGTCTTGGAAACCTGTACCGTTTAATCAGATGGTCATCCGACACATTTAATGAATCCAGCCTATCTTTGAATACTCTGCCAGGTCTAACAATGATAGACCCCTCCTGATTAGGCCTCGGCCTAGCCTCATCCAGAATTAGGAAAAGCCCAGCATTGAACATTGTAATATAATTAGTAGGAAATAGGCCTAGGCCTATTATAACTGTATATATAATTAGTGTTAGTGTTTTAGTGGTTATATTAGTAATCATAAGTTACATTTCAGCTAGGTAGGCATATAGGCCTAGTAATAGTGGTACACTCTTTGACAGGTTAGGCTAGAGTAGACAGACAAGGTGAGTGGTCAGAGGTGACACTGACAGTTGCACACGCTAGGCCTAGGCCTAGTCGAGATCAAGCAAAACGTTGAGGTTAGATGTACAACCGGATTTATAAAATACGTAAATCAAATTGCGCGGTATTTAAAAATATCCTTACCGTGTTTTGGTGGGTAGAATTTACATTTTCTGTCAAATTCAACCATAAAATCATTGTAAATTGATATTCAAAGTCAAGAGGTGATCATCTTACTAGGGCCTAGGCCTACCAGTCAATTTTTTAGGTACTTCTCTCTGGACAATAGATGAAAGAACAGCAGCTATTAGGATCTCAGACACTTGCTAGGGATTGGTGGGACGATCAAATATTTCTTCATGAGTTTGGATTAAGACAAAATATGGTATTATCTCGAAAGAAGTTAGTAACTTTGAGCCAAATCAAAGTTATGACCTTGTGTGAATTCGGGCCCAGAAGATAATATGAACACATCCGTTGTTTATAAAATGTTACCATGGTTTTCAGAGGGCCAAACCAAAGAGGTTAGTATTTTAACCTCCTTGACCAAAAATGGGGTATACTCAATCTTTTTTCGGTTTTTATTTAATTATAAAATATTAAGGCTACGTGGACAAAAGTTATTATCGTAACGCGGTAGATTATAACCAATTACAACTTGAAAGCGCTTAAATTTCTAATTTACGTGGAAAACCAGCGATTCTATTAACGCGCAAAATATGGTATAAAAGTCCACGCCATTCCAAGGTCGATAGAGTTTTTTTCTTTATTTCGTTGATTTGAAAATATACAGGCTATGTGGACAAGTTTCATTACTACGTAGTCGAAGATTGTAAAAAAATACATAATCCAAGCTCGATAATTTTTGATTTACGTAGAAATTCAGCGATTCTACGCGACGAATAGATTTTTTCGGTCCCTTTTGAATCAAACGTATAAGTGTGTTTCCACAGTGTGGTGAACACGCTAAAAAATGG
>CAXFZR010000177.1:0-12500 GCA_964007535.1 Brachyptera risi | reverse complement strand
TTATGATCTTGCCTGCTGCATACGTCACCAGTGTTGAATTCAGAGATTTCGTTGCGGGGGTGCTTCCGTTTTTCCCGAGGGGGGGGGGGGGAGGGCATGGGATACATACAATTAATCAAGCATGAGAATCCATATTGGGCCCATGTATATATATATATATATATATATATATATATATATATATATATATATATATATATATATATATATATATATATATATATATATATATATATATATATATATATACAAAATACGCAGTTTTTTGATATTGAAGTAAGTTTATCAAGAAACGATTATGCTACAAATTCTTGATTATACGACGAGGGGTAATTACAATATAACGGGTACCGGTGGTGGAATTATAGTTCATACCTTAATGATCCATATGCAATAATAATAACTCAACTAGTTTCTGGACGTACTTGAAAGAGAAAACACAAAATTCAGTGATTATTCGAAGGAATTTTTAACTATTTCCAATTAGTATGAATGAATGGGAGCCCGTAGACTGGACCCCGATATTGTGGCCCACAAAATTGTATCAGAATGATGTCGTATGGATATAGTGGACCACAAACTAGATATTCTGTACCCCAAAGCTTGTTGGACATACCTCACCCCGATATTCTGGCCCTCAATATAGTGACCCACAAAACTAGAACACGGGGATCCAGCATATATAGAATCGAATCATAGTCATAGTCATCGAATCATCCAATAGTCATCGAACCATCCTATAGTCATCAAACCATCTTTTAGTCATCGAAGCGTCCAATAGTCATCGAACCGTCCTATAGTCATCGAACCGTATTATGGTCATCGAACCTTTCGATAGTCATCGAACCGTCCTATAGTCATCGAACCGTCCCATAGTCATCGAAACGTCCTGTATTCATCGAACCGTCCTATAGTCATCAAACCATCCTGTATCCATTGAATCGTCCTGATCATCGTACCGTCCTATAGTCATCGAAGCGTCCTATAGTCATCGAACCGTCCAATAGGCATCGAACCGTCCTATAGTCATAGAACCGTCTTATAGTCATCGAACCGTCTTATAGTCATCGAACCGTCCTATAGTCATCGAATCGTCCTATAGTCATCGAATCGTCCTAATCATCGAACCGTCCCATAGTCATCGAACTGTCCTATAGTCATCGAACCGTCCTATAGTCATCGAACCGTCCTAGTCATCGAACCATCCTATAGTCATCGAACCGTCCTATAGTCATCGAACCGTCCTATAGTCATCGAACCGTCCTATAGTCATCGAACCGTCCTATAGTCATCGAATCGTCCTAGTCATCGAACCATCCCATAGTCCCTATAGTCATCGAACCGTCCTAGTCATCGAACCATCCCATAGTCCCTATAGTCATCGAACCGTCCTAGTCATCGAACCATCCCATAGTCCCTATAGTCATCGAACCGTCCTATAGTCATCGAATCGTCCTAGTCATCGAACCATCCCATAGTCATCGAACCATCCCATAGTCATCGAACCGTCCTAGTCATCGAACCATCCCATAGTCATCGAACCATCCCATAGTCATCGAACCGTCCCATAGTCATCGAACCGTCCTAGTCATCGAACCATCCCATAGTCATCGAACCATCCCATAGTCATCGAACCGTCCTATAGTCATCGAATCGTCCTAGTCATCGAACCATCCCATAGTCATCGAACCATCCCATAGTCATCGAACCGTCCTAGTCATCGAACCATCCCATAGTCCCTATAGTCATCGAACTGTCCTATAGTCATCGAACTGTCCTATAGTCATCGAACTGTCCTATAGTCATCGAACCGTCCTAGTCATCGAACCATCCCATAGTCCCTATAGTCATCGAACTGTCCTATAGTCATCGAACCGTCCTAGTCATCGAACCATCCCATAGTCCCTATAGTCATCGAACTGTCCTATAGTCATCGAACCGTCCTATAGTCATCGAACCGTCCTATAGTCATAGAACTGTCCTATAGTCATCGAACCGTCCTATAGTCATAGAACTGTCCTATAGTCATCGAACCGTCCTATAGTCATCGAACCGTCCTAGTCATCGAACCATCCCATAGTCCCTATAGTCATCGAACTGTCCTATAGTCATCGAACCGTCCTATAGTCATCGAACCGTCCTATAGTCATAGAACTGTCCTATAGTCATCGAACCGTCCTATAGTCATCGAACCGTCCTATAGTCATCGAACTGTCCTATAGTCATCGAACCGTCCTATAGTCATCGAACTGTCCTATAGTCATCGAGCCATCCCATAGTCATCGAACCGTCCTATAGTCATCGAACTGTCCTATAGTCATCGAACCGTCCTAAAGTCATCGAACCGTCCTATAGTCATCGAACCGTCCTAAAGTCATCGAACCATCCTAGTCATTGTGTACTGAACTGAGCTAGCTCGTTACCTGTCAGCTCGTCAAATTACCATAGCGAAAGGGTGGTATTGCTGATTTCCAATTCCCTCCCTCTATTCTCCCGACAAAAAAGTCACGCGAAATTAAGCCCGTCTAATTGTATATAAGGGGAAGTTCCCGGCGCTCTTTTATCCCCATTTATGCATGACGTGCTGTTGTAACAAGGTGTTGATTTGAGACCAATGTCAAAGCGAACCAAAATGCGTGTATAGTCAGCTACAAGAGTCGATAAACTCCTAGCGACACATGCGTAGTCACTCTCGAGCCGTTATCACGTGCAAAAACACTTTCACTTTATTTATGTACTAATATAAGAGTGAATAAAACGAGGTGTGAGCATAGGTTGGTGTTGGAATAGAGTTATTATGTTCCGCATGAGATTAGGCACGCACACAATGTGTGACCTCAGACATTGGGTCAACTGTTTGATTTACTCACCAGAAGCGCCATGTTTACATGCTGCTAGAACAGATAATGTAAGATAAAATGGCGATGAGTTCAAATGCGTTTGCTATGATGTTTAGTAGCTGCAATGGTAATAACTAGCCAAACGTAACATAAGCGTTGTAAGATGAGCGACATATCTGAATAAGATATGATACTCGTTATACACTTGCTACTCTATCGACTCTGGTATTCTACACACCTTGATGCATATGATGACTTCATTGTTAGGCAAATGTCGATTTTAGAAAGCAGTGAATCTCCGCAATTGAATGTGCTTTAATTTCTATGATGATATTTGATGAATGAAACCAGTTATTTTAATTTTTTCCTTCAGAACGGCTGGTTAGAATTGCATACAAAGTGATAATGATGAGTGATAGTGATTATTTATGTATACACATCCAGAGAAAGTTTCATCTCGTTTGGAGAGTTTTTATTTTCCAACATTTTTCGCCCAGACAAATCTTATGGGGTTTTTAGAAACTTTGAGATGATATTTCTCAAAATCGGTTGAACCAATTCATTCCAAAAACCATACAGTTTTAAGTTGGATAACTTTGCGTGTACTCAGAAAGTTTAATGTCGATCAGTCGAACCCTGCGACCTGTGGAGTGCACACTAAAAAAACCAAAAAAAACACAAAGACATTACCCTATAGGAGTGGGATGGAGACTCCGCTACGCTCATCTAATTATAGCGACGGCTACGTCCCAATTCATCGAAATCCCAACTCGTTGACCCAAGATTCAGTGAAATCCCAATTCGTCGACTGTCTCAATTCATTGAAATTCCAATTCGTCAAAATCCCGACTCAGTAAAATCCCGACTCATCGAAATCCTGATTCGTCTACTTTCAGCCATTTATATGGCTCTCCGATTTGTAGTTTGGTAATATTCTCCAAGATTCCGACTCACTGAAATCCCACTTCGTCAACTTTTAGCCATTTACGTAGGTGTTCAATTCGTCGACAGGTGAGATTCATTGACCGGTGAGATTCATCGAAACCCCGACTCGGTGAAATCCCGATTAGTCGAAATCGAAATTCGTCGACTTGTTTCACCGCATTTTGAGCAAGTCGACAAATCGGGATTTCACTGAGTTGGCTGCACCGTGCCCCTGATATGGAGTTCAGCAGAGGCAACATGAGTCCAGCCACATTCTTCGCATCGCATACAAGCACCACTGCAGGTTCACGCTTGAATAGAAAACTCTTGGTATGATTATTGCAGAGAAACAGACAGAAAAATAGATGTCAGAAACAAGCATCTATTATTTCAAACCACTCTTCACCGAGCTATTATTAGTTATTTTGAATAATCATTATGTGCCTTGTGTAACCTATCCAGACAGACTCGGGGAAAGAAATCTTCAACTTATGTTGTTATACGGGCATTTCAAGTTTCAATATGACTAGGAAAACGCGGGATATGCGTTGTGAGATGAGTTTAGAAGTATGGAAATCTAGGATGAGAAAAATTATGTCAATTCAATCCACATGTACGGACATTAGATTACTACAAACGTTCAGAAACATTACCTGCAACTTGTTGAAATTTATAGAGCTGCAACCTGTGGCAAAACCAATTGATATATTCAATAGAATGTATACTTTTATTGCAATCCATTTGTTATTCTTCATCTGAATGTTGTGAAAATCCCTGAAAATATGTATGGTGGTGTTCAGTGAAACTTTTAAAGTTTCTGAAAAGTTTTCATACTTCAAGCATTTTCCATCCGGGTTATTCTTATGGAGATTTTCCTAATTTTCTGATTATTTTTCTGATGAAACCGTTGCATCAACTTTTCTCAAAAATAATATTAACCAATTCTAGTGTGATATCAATATGTAGAATAAGTTTCGAGTTTATTGTGTTCTTTCCCGACGTGTGGGCCTATGCCACGTACAGAATTGAACAAAATAATATATATATAATAGAGCTCGTTTTTTTCCGTATATGGAATGGAAATCTTCGCTATGCTCATCTGATAATGAGCTTATCAGCAATTATCAGAACAAATAATTATGTTCAAAGAATTATTAATACGAAAACATACTACATATACTTTGTAGAGATGCAGAATACAATCTGAAGACGATTCAATTCGTCTCTTCCATTTGAAATAATCCAAAGATAATTATTTATATTGTTGACAAGACTGTCTCATAGTCTTGAATCAACCAAGAGGTGCCGCTTATAAACGGTCTCACCAACTCATCCTCAAACCTCATTGAGAAACAAAGATTGTATAGCAACATTTGTTTGTTTAAAAAAATCGACACCAAAGTTTATGCCCTACATCGCCATTACTTGCTATTGTCTGGCTAAGTGTGACTGGGACATTTAACCGACTGTCAGACCGATTGGTGCGGCTCCTCCACTCACAGCACTTCCAGGTCTTCCCAAAAGACATCAGCGACCGACACGTTATGCTTTATGAAGCCGTACACATAGAACCAACTAGTGTATGTGTTGGACATATTCACGAACAGTTTGTCATCCTTCATAATAACAGGAAGAATCATAAGAGTCAGTCATTTCAACCTGGACTCATTTCATTTATACAGCTGGCATTCATTTTTGAGATAATCTCAGATTATTCAGAGTTGAAATAACGTTGCAAATATAGCTGTCAGCTGGAACGTTGCAAATATGGTCAACTAAAATGTTGGGAGATATGAATGGTCAGCTGGAATGTTGGGAAATATAACTGCTGGTAATCTAGAATGTTGGGAAATATAACTGATTAGTCACATAGATGGAGGTGCCGGGTCCAAGTTTTGTGATTGCCATCATTATTCAATAAGTGAGTGGAGGTGCCGGTCCTCGAGTGTAAGGCATGAACCATACTCAAAAAATGAAACCATCCATTCATATATGTGGAGGTGCCGGGTCTAAGCTGTTTGCGTGTTTTGTGATTTCAATCATTATAAGTGGGTGGAGGTGCCAGTTTTTGAGTGTAAGGCAAAAACCCTGCAAACAATTAATTGAAAACAAATAATGGAATTAAATACACGTATCACTCGGCATGGATATCAATTTATCAGTGTTTACCTACAATCTGTTTCAGAACGTTTGGTGAGCTGAGAGAAGTCGGATAAAATGGCCGTCACCGGATCTCGACGAGGTTTTAAAGCCGAACATGATTCACAGGTAAGGAACAAACACCTCCATCTAGATTTTCATTTCTGAAATTGAGAAGATGATTTCTAGTTTTCTCTAAGATTAGGGAAATGAATACTCGTTAAAATCTAGTTTCTTCATGGGTGTGAACCGTGTGATGTATAGGCCTACTGTAAGTTGTGATTGGAAAGCACAATTTGGGGGACCTGGTTTTCCACTCATGACAACAATCACCTCCATCTATGTGAATAACGCAACTACCGTCCTTCGCTATATAAATTAAACGTATCGAACTTCATTGTTGAATGTATTTTCATCTGATAATGTGATGTTGCCAAGACATATTTCCAGTTTGACATGCTTGTGGTGCTTGACCCTACACTTCTGAAGTAATTTTTCTTCTGAAAAGTAACTACCGTCCACGTAACTACCGTCCGCTGAACAGCGATTTCAGGCGGACGGTAGATTATGCATTTTTTTTTTCTCTTTCCGTCTGTTTTCTGAAAAGTTTGAAATGAATTCGGAGACTTGCTGCAGCAAGAGTTCTACTCTTCCGACTGCTCTTTCAACTGCTCCGAGAGAGTTATTGACTGCCGATGCCCTGACGTAACCACCGTCCCTTCATTTGAAGTGGCCGGAAAATATAAGATACTGTTGATATCACCTGTGAATATTTTTCTCTGTAACAAATAGTTGATATTCCAGTCATTTAATTTCATTTTGAAATATCTGCATTGTCATTTCATATGCCAAACTATATATAGAACGTTGAAATGTGTCATTTTTTGTCAAAATCATGAATATACTTTCGACATGACTTTCAGGTTATTGTTACTTCCGAGTTACGAGATTTTTATCACCATGAAGAAATATCATCAGCTCACGAATGAATATTATGAAAATGTAACCTGTGGGATATATTTCATTCTGTAAGGTTGGGATGTGTGGGGACGGTAGTTACTAAAATGAGCGTTTCATCGTGCAAAATCTCAATTTATTTTGTTGTGCGGAGCTATACTTTTCAGTTGCTTTCTCAACTATCTTTGTGACATTGAAAAAGTATACATATATTCAAATGAGCTGAAAAAAAATCAATACAAAAAAATCTCTGAAACTAATATAGTAGGATAATGAACCATATATATATATATATATATATATATATATATATATATATATATATATATATATATATATATATATATATATATATATATATATATATATATATATATATATATATATATATATATATATGAAAATGAGTATATTATACCATATTACGCACAAAAGTGCTACTGAAAAGCTCACCGTCATGGGGTTGCTGACCGATGTTCGCGATCAATCATTTTTTCAAGCTTTTGTGAATTATTAAAACTTGAAAGGAAAATATTCAATTTATATTCATTAAATATTAACTATCTCTGAAAGGGTCTATTATTTCCACCCCCCCACCTTTTTCATCATCAACCGGTAGAAAGGTAGGCCCGAGTTGACCCCTTCTTTCCTCTTCTCCCCCATCCCCCCTTCTCCACAAAACACACATTGTCTGTAGAGTCTACTTCTGGATGCAATACAATTCTCATCGATTCTTCAATAACACTTTCAATTCTGAGAATACAATTATGTTTGTCATCATCGATTTCATCATCGATGTATTCAAATATTGTTCCATCAAATAAACATAATCAAAACATTGTTCTATTTTCATCAATCAATTATTGAATTGATTCTTCCTATCTTTTCTTCCCTGCGTTTACGTGGCATCTTTGTTTGGCAGCAGATTTTTTTCATTCAAAGTAAAGTATCTCTGTCACTCTCTCACTCTCTCTCTCTCTCTCTCTCTCTCTCTCTTTCTCTCTCTCACTCTCTAACTCTCTCGCTCTCTCTCTGTCTCTATCTCTCTCTCTCTCTCTCTCTCTCTCTCTGTCTCTCTCTCTCTCTCTCTCTCTCTCTCTCTCTCTCTCTCTCTCTCTCTCTCTCTCTCATTCCATCTATCACTCTCTCTTTCTCTCTCCCCTACGTTCTCTCCCTCTCTCTTCGATATGAGACTCACAAGCTTTCATTCGAAGATATTTGGTATTTCACTGGCTTCCTGGTAACTTACACAAAAACCAGGAAAGAATTGAAAGAAACAAAAAATAACTTGAGACGTTTTTCTCCGAATAGAAGCCGACAAAGAAGCCCATATGGCACTACAACTATTATCTCGATTTTCAGGCCACCCTCCGTAGCTCAAGTCAGCTTGGGCACTGCTTCAGAACCTTCAGAAGTCACCTTGGACTAGGGTTCGAATCCCGTATGAGGCATGCGTTTTTCTAAAGGTCCTATCACTTTTCAACACTTAATAGTTTCATTAACACCTGCCCATTCGTTCGTACCCCCGTACAACGTAGCTGTTGGTGGGGTCGTTATCAAAGGTCCAATGAAATGATACCAATTTTAGATCAGATTTGTGCAATTATTACCGATCGGAATGAGAATTAATGAAGGTATACACACTACCCGAACTGAGACTAAGTCGAGACAGCTGAGCAATAACCCTGGCGCCAGGGAGCGGTGGACCAGTGGCTAGCACGCTGAACCGTCATTCAATTTGGTTCAATTTAAATTCAATTCGAGAATCATTTTTTTCTATGCATAAGAAATTAATGTACACTTTCATTTTTTACATTGTTCACATTATACATAGTTCACTATGTTTCTAAGTGTGGACAATGTGGAGAATGAGAACTGTACATCAATGTTACATGTGAGGAATGAAATGGTTTTTAGAATTTTTCCTCGAATTTTTTTTTTCAGATTTTCTCACAAAATTTTGTAATTTTTGATTTCTTCTCACCAAATGATTCTCAGAATATATATATATATATATATATATATATATATATATATATATATATATATATATATATATATATATATATATATACATATATATATATATATATATATATATGTATATACATATATATACATATATATATATATATATATATATATATATATATATATATATATATATACATATATATATATATATATATATATATATATATATATATATATATATATATATATATATATATATATATATATATATTGGATTCATTTCAAAGACCGGGGTTCAATTCCCGTCATGGCCGATTAACCTGATAGAGCTTGGTGCATCGTGATTATCCTCTGCTTTCAAAGTGTTTATTTCAACTTCAAATCGAACCTTGATAAACAATCATTGTTTCCAAATCAGGGTCATAAATGAAAGTTAGGATCGTTCGGACGGGGCACCACAAGGGCGATGTTACCACCCCAAAGAATGATCGATATAAGATGACTAATTCAATATAAATTACAATAACCATCAAGGTAATGATTTCAGAGATAGCTGACTATTCAAACATATAGGCTGGGGAGAAAAAAATCCTCCATTCTAGTATCTTATTTCATAATCTCGTTCTTCTTTCTTTTTCCACTCTTGAATACTTCTGTTTTCTCCTTCTTCTTTCTTCTTATATTCATCCCAATATCGGTTATTTTCATTACGCTCTTTTCATATCAATCCACTTATTTCTTTCACCTATTCATTCACTTTTTGATAGTCTATTCATTTTCATTTGGCATCTTCATTACATATTTTCATCCTTCATTTCTTTCATTCTCATGGGAATTCATTATCTCATTCAATTTGAGCAACTACCATTATTATTCCATCAGTTGTCTATTATTATTCATTCATATTTGATAATATGATTGCAATATTGAATTGGATAAGAGCGTCTCTATATTGAGAGTCATGCCCCGACGTTAGTCTTAGTTTTATACACGAGGGTGAATCGTCGATCCCATTGCAAGTAAACAACTATGACAGAAGTTGAGGCAGAGGTTCATAGCACTGGCAACAAATCGTTCGCACTCAAAACGGTGAAATATTCAATACGGCTGCCATTCCATCATTTGAAAAACAATTGTACATTTTCTTTCCCAATGAATGAATAAAATCTAATGTATTTCTCCCGTGATTGTGCTTTATATTCAGGTATTAGTTTGTTCAACCGATTGTTGAGTGTAATTTAGCGTGCTTAGGCCTACTCTTTTCATATAGGTCTTCTAGCACAAACCATTTATTTTTGTAATTTGATCTTTATTCAGTTTCAAGTTTGAATTTCACTTTGTGAGAAGAGTTCTCGATCTAAGTGCATCCTCGGCAGAAGGGTTGAGAGTTATACACACGAGTGTAGAGTGTACAATATTACCACCTACTATATCATAAGGAGACGTCGCCTTTAGCACATAATAATTTACCAGCATGCCCATGCAATTAACAAATGAAATTAGTTATTGTTCAATTTGCATTTGTGGAAAGATCACTTGTTGTGGTTCCTTCTTGTTTTCTCTCACATTATATATCGTCGTCGTCTTCCCACAACTTTCCAATCAGCACACTAATTAACGTATGGGCCAATAGGCCAATTCATGACAATTAATCATTCATCACACTTTGAAATACCATCAACAACTTGAAACTGACTGAGACATGTGGCCGATTGGTTAATACTTAATACATTGTGAACCGTCATTCAGAAGACCGGGGTTCGATTTCCACCATAGTCGACCAGCCTGAAAAGGGTTTTTCGTGGTTTCCCTCTGTCGTTCAGGTCAATAATGGAATGGTTCCTTACCAACAGGCCACGACCGACTTTATCCCACTATTCATCATGATCACCCGATGGAATAAGCTTTCATCTCATCATCCCATCATCTCATATATCATGAGCAGACGCAAATAGGTCGTAGTCATCAGTACAGTGCGTCGCTATACCCAATATAGAAAACAAAAGACTTAACCATCTGAGAAGACATAACCTTATGCGGGCTTCTATACATTCTTTATTTCATTTTCATTTTTCATTTATCTTCAATACTCAACTCTAAACACAGTTACATTACACGAATTGAATGTATTATTTATCAATCAGATTTGGATATTACCATAATTCAAGGAACTTTATTTACTTAATTTCCAACTTTTTCTTTTCCAGGGTTTAATCTATCGATATCAAAGGTGTGTGAATAATGATAGCTATGTGAAAAATGAATACTGCACATTTCTCATTGTAATTCCTGATGTATCATATTGTATAGAATAAAATGATTTTTGAATTTGAATTTGAATTTGCTACGATTCTAGTTACACACGAGTAACTGAACGCGGATTGCGATGACTACAAATTGCTCTGTCAACAAAATATAAAATCACATGCATGATTGATATGTGTATACATAATAATTATAATGATGGAGTTGAAGTTGAAATTTCTGTTATTGTTGCCCAATATTGACACATGACACGTTTACAGGAATGATCATAATAATAATGATAATATTTTTTTTCTTTTTATTAACATATTTGGGGTACGAATTATAGAACAAGGAACTCTGCTACTGAATGTCTTACAAAGCCTCTGATGGGACTTGTCTGTAGGCAAGTATTAACATACTACATAGAATGAACATGATGTAACTGCATGTGTCATTGTACCACATATTGCACAAACTTAAACATATTAAACATATTACCCGTAATCCAAGTTGTAACATAATACGAAAATGAAAATAACAAGGTAAATTCTGAGCAAACAATTCGAAATTCCTTAACTTTTCTCAAATTTTCAAATAAAAATAAAACCTTTGACTACCACAAGAATATTCAAACACAATCAACTCAATTCGAGGAAATCTGGGGCTTCTGAAAAAAAGCAATATAATCACCTATCGATAAGCCAAGTTGGTAGTACTCTCTTTACTTCTTGATAGGTATATAAACTAGTGGGATTCGGTGGCAACTGATCAAATATGGATGGTATAACTGAACTCAACATTCATTCAACATTTATTGATGAAGGGTGGAACTACGTATGTTGTTCTCTGCTGAAGGCGGGTCTTAAAATAATAATATAATATTGATAATTCATTCATTTACATGAGGTATATGTTATGTTTCGACATTTACAGATGAAATTCTTCATGTTAATTCACAAGATAGAAGTTGTGCATACAATACGGTCCAAATTTTTTACAAGATGACGTTCAAATTTGAGTTCGGAACAATTTACAATCTCCATGATGCGTATGAAACTTTTGCTAACGAGTTGAAACATTTTACACCGTTGAGGTTCGGATCAGTTTCAAATAGAGCAGTTCGATGATAATCAACTACCAGAAGGTTTTTAGCTCGAGAGTTATGCGAATGAGCTACTTCTTTTTCAAAAATACTAATGTGAATGAACGAAGCAAACCTATTCTAGAATATATGTGTGACATATGAACACACGCACACACACACACACACACACACACACACACACACAGACATATTTATATATATATATATATATATATATATATTATATATATATATATATATATATATATATATATATATAAATATATATATATATATATATTATATTAAATATATATATATATATTATATATATT
>CAXFZR010000176.1:0-11617 GCA_964007535.1 Brachyptera risi | reverse complement strand
TTATTTAAAACAACTAGGCGTACACAACAAATAACTTTGAAAAAAACAGACTCAACTTGCCTCAAAGTCTTAAAATTGCATTAACCTTAAGGTTATATGCGTTAAAATGTCATCATTATGTACGCCAATGAGTAGCCTGTACCGCCTTACACTAGCCACCCATTCAACACACACTGTACAAGTACCTAGGCCTGGCCTGCTTTGAAACGATAGCTACCTCGGGGGTACTGATGGAGTTGATTTTCTCGCGCATCAAACGTCCCAATGTATGGGCAATTTGCGGGGGAAGTGTGCAGAAAACAGTGAGTGAGTTTGCTTGGGTCCTTCAAGCTAAATCGTGAAAATAATCTCGGAACTCGAGTCGTCTGTGCGTAAAGTCTCTAACGATCGGATGTTCGTTGAACACAAACACGGCGTATGCCGCTGCGGCCGCTGAGATGCGGAGTGGCATTACTCATAGATCTACGAGAGTTGTTACTGCTCTTGTGCATCTTCTACCGATCGACTTGCCGACCTAATAGTAAATGCTCATTGGCATGGGCTTATAGCTAGATCTCTAGTCTAGCTCTCTTCGCTCAGGTTGTCTGTCAACTTGTTCATTGCCGTGAATTAACATTGTATAACGTAACTAGAACGACTTTATAGTAACAAGCAGCTCAGTTCTTTCGTTTTCTATCATTTTTATAAAACCTAGTCATTTAGTACTATTTTTCAATAACAGTACTTTTCTTGTTGTCAATTCAGTACTTTTGATAATCTGCGTGTGGCAATACTGTTAGTATATTGTTTTGGAGTTTTCAACACGTGTTCTGTGTCCTAGGCCTAGGCTAACAGTGTGAGTGTGAGGTGTGGACCTACCATCGAAAATGTAATGTTTTCTGTTTACCCTTTGTTTTCTCATCTGAATCCATTCCATACGTACCATCAAAACTCAACAAAAAACACCTAAAATTATGGTTTGAAAAAAAATTCCCTGCGGGGCTTAGAATGGGGGGCCTTGCCCCCCAAACCCCCCCGCGGGTCACCGGCTTCGCACATACTACCCTCTATGGATTACTTGTTTTCATCAAGAGTAGCATACCCAGCTAAATAATCACCGCACGCTACTGATATATATATATATATATATATATATATATATATATATATATATATGTTATCTCGCATGCTTGAACGACTCATAATGTAAGTTGATAATTCTTATGGATAATTCCAGTCGTTTTCAAATAAAGAAACAATTCAACACAATACATATACTATGTATATTAATTATATTAAATTGAACAGCTGACGTTTCAACCAGTCTATGCTGGCCTTCATCAGAGCAGTGAATTCGAAGGAAAGAAAATAATACAAACATAACAAAACTTTCTACATCTAGAAAGCTTGATGGAATTAGTAATTATAAAGTATAAGGGTGGCTCTGACTATATAACTAATGAAGGTGGCTTTGACTGTATACAAGGTTCGTAAAGTTGAAAAACTTATCAAAAATCATTGAATTAAAAGAATGTGTTGTGAAACATTTTAGAAAAATGGGAAAAAACTACATTACAAAAATCATTGAATTGAAAGAATTAAAAGAATATGTTGTGAAAAAATTAGGAAAAATAGGAATAAACTACGTTACAATGGACTTTATGGATCTGAGATTGTAGCTTTTAGATGTAGATCGACTTATGATGTTGTTCTGCGTACCATCTGGCATACTATCTATGATTCTTGCTGACATCCTTGGTTTAGTCTTCATGCTTGCCAGCACCGACGTCCAGCTTGCTGAGAAAGCATACCCTGAATCCTCGCCGTTGAGATTATGCGGGTGCCTCATAATCTCCAACCCCTCGCTGATGGCAATGATTTTAATTCAATGATTTTTGATAAGTTTTTCAACTTTATGAACCTTGTATACAGTCAAAGCCACCTTTATTAGTTATATAGTCAGAGCCACCCTTATACTTTATAATTACTAATTCCATCAAGCTTTCTAGATGTAGAAAGTTTTGTTATGTTTGTATTATTTTCTTTCCTTCGAATTCACTGCTCTGAAGAAGGCCAGCATAGACTGGTTGAAACGTCAGCTGTTCAATATAATATAATTAATATACATAGTATATGTATTGTGTTGAATTGTTTCTTTATTTAAAAACGACTGGAATAATCCATAAGAATTATCAACTTATATATATATATATAAATATATATATATATATATATATATATATATATATATATATATATATATATATATATATATATAAATATATATATATATATATATATATATATATATGTGTGTATATATATATATATATATATATATATATATATATATATATATATATATATATATATATATATATATATATTATATATATATATATGTATGTATATATATATATATATATATATATATATATATATGTATATATGTATATATATATATATATATATATATATATATATATATATATATATATATATATATATATATATATATATATATATATATATATATATATTAATAATTGAATTCCGGTATATCGAGTACAATTTAAGGTTCATTCAAATACAATATACCTAACGTTTCGGTAAAATCACATTTACTCTGTTCACAGGCACGAAACTCTCAAACTATAGAAATAAAATTTCTATTCAATATAATCTAATATAATATTTCATAATAATATAAGATTTAATTTCTATAGTTTGAGAGTTTCGTGCCTGTGAACAGGGTAAATGTGATTTTACCGAAACGTTATAGGTATATTGTATTCAAATAAACCTTAAATTGTACTTGATATACCAGAATTCAATTATCAATATGAATATGGATCAAGGAAATAACTTAAATAATAATATATATATAAACATACATACATATATATATATATATATATATATATATATATATATATATATATATATATATATATATATATATATATATATATATAAAGATAAATATATATATATATATATATATATATAAATATATATATATATTTATAAATTTGGTGAAACGGTATACAACAATGAGTACAGTTACTGTAGAACTAATTTTTCTAATATTCATCATTCATGTAATTGAGTATTGTTATTGACACGTTCGAATGAGTGCTTTAATGAATTTTGGGATTTCACCGAGTGTCAACAACGTGATTTTTTGTTGCGCAGGGTTAATATTTGTTCGTTCACTCAAGTCATTATCATTAACATTATTATAAGTTTCACAATTATAATTATTATCAATATTGTATTATTGTATTATTATTGTATCATGAATATATTTTGGTTTGCATTTTTAACATCGATGGACTTGCAGACAAGTCAAAATTATTGACTCTGTGGGTCTACAAATGTGAACATGTATGTTTCTTACTTGATAATAAAAGACCTACACAGAAAGAAAAAAGAAAAGAAAAATCATCATTGTTATCATTATTATCAGTATAATTATTCAAAAAAGACTCCAGTGTAGAAAGGATCATCGGATCGGAGACTGTATTGAGAACACTATACGCTCCATCAGCATTGCCTTATACTAGAATAATAAAAAACTTCCAACAGAAACAGACAAATGTCCACTAGCTTCAATGTAATAAGTCAAAACCAAACAATACAAATGAATAACACATACTCGAATAATTTGAACAGCTCATAATGAAAAACACTGTATAAAAATCATATATTGGAGTCCCTCATAGACGTAGGTTTCGTGAACCCCCTTTTAATTCACTGCATTGTATAGTCTCATTATCACCTGTTCATCAGTAACCCCAAATAACCTAGCTGTAGGTGGGGTTTTTGAGCAAACCATAATAAGCATCATGAAATAATCAAGAATCATCATAATAACAATCAATAATCAATAATTAACACACAAGTTTAACATCAAGTTTGAATTTGTATATCAAAATTAAGAAAATTCATCGGTGTCTAAAGATCTGGATTCTCTTTGCTTCTCTATTCAACTCGACCAGAACGAGCGTTTTCGATCGACATTGTGATTCATTTTAATAGGATCACATAGACGATTTATTGGAGTACTCCTAACAGACATTTGTCATAGAGTACTGTGAATATACTACAAATAGCCGAGCGCCGTGTGGCCTGTTATATATGCTAATACAGCATTCTGCATGCTTGCCCTTATTTAGTGAAGAGTTAGCTATTACAATAATACATAAGGCCGGCTATATACATGTGTGTCACTCTAAAAGATTCACAGTTCATCACATTGAAAGATGTGCCCATCACACGTGTTAACTAAAGGGGTGGAGCAATGAGTTTCTCACTGTAGTTGTGTCAAGAGTATATCGTCGATTGTATATGTATGAATGAATAGTTGGATACGAACTCCGGCCAGTTGCCAAGGGCTGCATTGCTGGCTTGTGGGTGTTTGAGGGGGGGGGGGGGGGGGGGGGCGAGCTGGACATTATGAATGGTAGGAGAGATAATTAACTTGCAGCCTGCATAGAAGAGATATAGGCGGAGCTCTTGTGTCAATAACCTCACCACATAGCAATCACATAAACATTACACGTAGAGAATGATACGCAAACGACACCTAATATGACAATATGACGTACTTTCCTGTCAACTAACCGAAACTATTTGCACACTTTTATGATATGTAAAAACTTGAAAGAGTTATTACATATGATTTAATTACATAAATCAGTTCTATTAATTGATATAATTATTATATAAATAATAAGAGGGTAATTAACGCCAGGCATGCTTCGATGAGCAAACAAAGTGTGAAAAATTGAAAGGTATATTTTTTCTGCATACATGTCATTCTTACATCTAGATTATTCATGAAAAATAATATTTCATTCCCAAATCATGGCAAGTTTGGGTCATTTAAAAATTAAGACTTGATAAAATTGGTGAAATTGAAATTCAGACACAAATCTACATGAAAAAATCGGTTGAAAATCCTCAAGCTTTATAATTGTATGGGCATGATGCTTGAAAATAGTAGCATAAACAAGAATCTTCCTCTAATTCGCCACCGATAACTTATGTAAAATGAAAGCCTTCATATATAAGCTATATTTATTAGCTTTATTATATTGGCCTTGGTTCATTCATATTGGGCGACGCACTGTAATGATAACCAAGATCTATTGGCGTAGGATGAATGATTAATTATATGTTGGGATGATGATATGAAGGTATATCTTAGATAATGAGAAGGACAGCGGGAATGAAGCGGCCGTAGCATATATTTCAGAAACAATCCCGGCATATACCTAGCCCACAGAGGGAAACCACGGAAAGCTTCTGTGAAGAGGACGGTGGCGTGGATCGAACCGAGGCTCGATCTACTATCACCTTCCGGTCACACATGGAGAGCGTTAACAACACACGAGCGCGTTAACCACTGAGCAACCAGAGCAGCTTGAAAATCTCCGTTACACTTCCAACTGTTATAGTTCAAACATTATGATTTCATAATAAGTAAAAGAGTACGTCTACATATAATTATTTTAGGTATATTCTTCCCTCTTTTCGATGTTAATAAAATAGTGTGATATTAATCACCTCGTTGATGTATTGCAGATAGATGTCTTATCGAATCAAGCTCATACTCTTCACAGCATACTGTAGTTTGCAGACGGTGACAATTCGTTTGAATTTATTTATTTCAATGTTGCTTATCGACCCCACCAACAGCTAGGTTATATGGGGGTACGATTTGAGTGAGTGATGATGGAACGATATAGTGATGACAGGTGAAATGACGTTTTCAGAAACCCATGCCATATAGGGGACTCGAACCCACGCCCAACATGACTTCAGTATCTAGCACAGTGCGCGTTAATTGGCTGAGCCACGGAGATGGCTAATTCTTTTGAAAAATGAAGAGCAATTCATAAGCAATATGTGTATTGGTATTGCTTATTGATAAAACAACAATAACCGAGACGATTTGTCGAATGGCTAGGACACTGAACGGTCATTCAGGAGACCGGGTTTCAATTTTCGCCATGGTCGACCATCCTTACAAGTTTTTTTTTGTGGTTTGCCTCTGTCGTTCAGGTCAATACTGCAGATGGTTCCCTATAACCACAGGCCACGATTGACTCCTTCCCACCATCCAAAAACAACTAATAAAATAACTTATCATCTTATCATCCCACCATCTCATACCATTCACCGACGCAAATGAACCTCAGTCATCAGTACAAAAATCTAAATAAAATTACAGCAATAATATTAGATATTTGCTATGGATGGTTCCGTCGCGTCGTATGGGATGTGAGTAGTTCTCCAGAATTATAGTAGCCTAGTTCTGAAAACTAGGGCCACAGCATCTCACAAGACGCGACGAAACCATCCGATATACTTAATACTTCATATTCGGGGCGCGAAAGCCTTAAACAATATTATTTTTGAGTCTCCTATCTCTATTTATCATAACGCATATTTTTAATTGTTTTGTTACAATTGAGTCGCTCAGAAGCAAAACTTGCCTTATCCACTTTTTTCTCAAATAGAGTTATATACGTCATTTTTTCGTCTGGTTGACGCCTATCATATTCTAGAATCAGTTTGCAACAAAACTTGTCTAATCCAGGCATAACAATCATTTAAACTTATGCGTTTACTTCAAAACTGGTCTAATCCATCAAGTTGTAATTTTCAAAACTTGTCTTATCCATTTAACCAACCAGCATGCTGTAAATTGTCACGAAATCTCAAAGCTATATACATGCACCGCCTTTGAACACCTCTTGATAGTTTGGATTCAAAACATTTATTGATTCAAAACTCGTCTCATCCAAATTTTTAATAATGTTATTTTCAAAACTTGCCTTATCCACCTTAAAACAATTAATTTAAAATAAATTAAGCCATTTGATCTGATTTTCAGAGTTTAGACAAGTGGAGTTAACTAACTCATTCAATATACTTAGAAATAGGATTAATATGCATTAAGGAAATATACACAATTTTATTTTCCCGTTTATCTCAGAAACTCCAGAACTGGATAAGGCGAGTTTTGCTTCTGAGCGACTCAATTGCATGATCTACAGGAAAATGTGTCTTACTTTTCTCTAATCATCATGCTACTTATTTTCGAGATCCAAGCCAATTATGGCAGATACCAAGCAAGCAGTGCATATTCGGCGACAATAACCATCATTAACAGCATTTTATCTACTATAATACATTAGATTTACATCATTCATATATCATACAATTTGAATACAATCGGATAAGAACATCCGTTATTAAAAATACGTCGATGCGTCGTTAATCACGGCTAATAAAAGTCAGGTTGACTCATCTGTCTCACAAGTATCGAAAACAACCAGCCAGTTTTAAAGTCACATTAAATTTTATTGATTTCTCTGTTCAACTCAAATTTGATGTTTTTTTATATTCATTCTTATATCAAGGGGATTTGAAAAGAAAAAACTTCGTCGGTCGCTCGTTTGAATACTAAAGAAGTCATTTCCATATTAAGAATTATTTGATATATACTTGTCCCGATCCGATCAATTTCCGCTATATTTGGTACACATCTGCATATTGTGTATTGACGCACGTCAGCTGTCGCTGATGTTTTGCATATTACAGGTTGATACAGTTCTAAAAAATATTATTGTTATAATAATTATGTGTAACATATTATAATTTCATGTATTATATGTGCCAATATAGGTTGGGCATGGACTTACATACGCCTTCCTGCTTTACAAAGAATGTTAGGTGTAGAATGCTTTGTTAGTTCTTGCTTGAGTTAAACAATGCGACAGAATAACTGAAACTGTACTAGAGTTTTGAAAATGATGATAAAAAGGAAAAAAGTGTATTAAAAAGCTCATAACTTGAGCCCATGTCCCTCATGACGTTTTTTTATGTGTTTAATCATATAATTTATATGTGGATACAATCTATGGTTTGATTTCAGTAGAAGTTGATACAATAATCATTATTGTACCCGTATAACCTAGCTGTTGGTGGGGTCGTTGCGCAAACAGTAATAATCAATAATTATCTTAAGATTAATCACTGACTGAATTCCTTGGTGAGAAACGTACAACTGTATAGGCCTAGTTAATCCATGAGTGGAATTCATTCAAATTGCCAACGGTAAATGAGTGATGGCGAAGACTTCCTTCCTACTCTTACGGAGCTTGGTCTTTGTTTTTTTTTCTGTTTGGTTGTTTGTTTGTAAGCACTCCACGGTTTGACTGATTTACATGAAACTTTTTCTGGACACGCGGCCTTATTCAACTTGAAACTGTGTAGTTTTGGGGTCAAATCGGTAGGAGTATTTCTGAGACACCCCTTCACAAACTTTCTGAAAAACCCATGGGCCGAGTGAAAAAATGTAATAAATGAAATTTCTCCCAGAAAACTTAAAATTTTCACTGAATGTAAACACATAAAAGATACACATTCGGATCGATTGTTTTGAAGAAAATAATTTAATACGTATTTTTTATTTATCAAATTCATAGAAATAATAGTAGAACCATTTTGCCGAGATTCACGGCTTTCTAGACCCAAGCTTTATTATATTTTACACGAATCAGGGTGTGTAGGGTTTTCGATTATACTTCATATGAATATCTCGCTCATCCTACAACGCATAATATGCTGCGTTTGCCTTGTATTACCTACCATCTGACGGTTCTATCATTATATTATCCGTCACATCATTTGAATTCCGTGAATGATACAAAATCGTCACCACTGTAGTAAAAAGTTGTTCATTGACCACTGACGATCGTGTCTCTCTTCACTCGCTCAGCTGTAAGTGGTCGACTGTCGACGGATCGAAACGCCTGTGTGTTGGTCGCAGAAGCTGGGTGACCGAACGGCCGGCACCGCCAACACTCCGCGCTGCTCGCTGCTTGTTGGTCACACTTGCCGCTGCGCACGCTAGCTGCGCACGCTCGCTGCGCGCGACCTCACAACAAAGACACGATACGTGTCGTTGATAAGCTTAACGAGATTTGCCGCAAGTTTTCAAGCAAAAAATACGTTCACCGCGTGCTGATGTATTTTAGTTAACTGGGCCTGACGCTCGAATTATTTTTTGCTTTCTGTCAATTCATTTATTGAATTACTTTTTTTTAATTTGAAAAATATTATTTGATTTGAATTTACTCTCTTTTTTTTTGCTCTCAAACTAATTTTGTACTTGCACGTACTCTGAATGTATTCATTTGATTTTATGGTATTTGGCCGATTGTTTTTTCAGTAGATGTACATGCACCTCAAAATGAGTAGCGCAGTATACATCAAATACATTAACGTCTTTATCGGTTTTGTATGACATTTAGAAGAATTTATTTGGTTAAGAAATAAGTGTTTTATCGATCATAAATGTGAATGAGTCTGTTGGAAAATTTCTCTTCCACAACTACATATAGGCTTTGTATGTCACTATCAACAAATGCACAAAGTTCCACATTGTTCACTTCAGCTGTGAAATGTGGGTGCCAACAATAAAACAAAAACGAGAAAGATCACGTAAATGTAAAGTGGGAATCGTCACGCTCATCCTGGCTCTGTGCCCCTTTTTATATTCGAATGTAAACAACATTATTTGATCTAGGTTTCAGGTGTTTACTTTTTGCTACCGTACCATAACCATCTTCGTAATATAGGCCCTACACGAATGTATTGTTTAATGGATTACAACCCACGAGACAATTTGTACGACAACGTGATGTTATCATGGTGTTTTTTGAAGTGGGCCTATATTTTATTATGATGCCACATGGAACTATATAAAACAAACCTTGCAACTGAACAATCAACAATAGGCCTAACTCAGTGAGTAGACCGCAAAATGTTAAATGCAGGTAGGCGATGTTTTTCAGGGGTTCACATGCGGCTCTTTAGTTCATACCTATTCTATGATTCATACAACCCTGTACGCAATCAGCTATACGCGATATTACAACACGATGAATAAGACTTTTCTGCATTTTTATATTGGAAGGTTTACCTTTCAAGTTTAACCCTTCACAAATGGTAATCCGACACGATGCCTGCTCAATATGCCAATCCATCGATTTCCCTCCTTCCACGATAGGAAGGCTTTGTTCGAAAAGAAAGGTGAATCAATAGTCTTGGATGTTTTTTCCAGAAAGTTCAGAATTCGAGTTCAGTCTGCACGTAATATAC
Organism: Brachyptera risi; assembly: GCA_964007535.1. NCBI lineage: Eukaryota > Metazoa > Arthropoda > Insecta > Plecoptera > Taeniopterygidae > Brachyptera > Brachyptera risi. The sequence continues at coordinate 1,459 of CAXFZR010000176.1, read as the reverse complement.
GGTATATATAGGTTCATCATATTTAAATAAAGGTCCTCTAAAACGTTTCTATTGAAATTAATATTGGAATATTATACCAGAACGGGTTTTAAGCGTTCAGTGGTGGGGTGAGAGCGAGGGGGGAGGATTTATCCTAGCTTCCTTTTGAAATTTCAAAGCCACATATCTAGTTTATTTCGTATGCAAAATAACGAAATAAAAGACTACGCATATAGAAATGGATATACAACGAAAAAAATATCATACGGTTTATATCAAGGATATTAATAATTTTTACGACAAAGCTAAAAAAAGTTCTATTCAATTTATGTAAATTCGTATCATTTTTAAAGGGTGATCAATTTGATATGCAAAATAATATCAAGCTTCGTAAAATTATATTCTATTGCAAGAATGAGCAGCTGAGTTGTCCTGAGATTTGATGCCATAGTATTGTAGGCCTCATAACTCTGAGGATGCACTGTTGTATTACGACGTACGGTAATACACACGTTAAACAGAAGATTAAACGACAAAAGTGATAACATCTTGAGCCACTTAACCATGATCCTTCACAATCAAGATGAACAGTATAATAATTTATCTTTCATAAAAAAAAAACACATTGAAATCATTTATTAAAACTGGGGATTTTTTGTCTCAAAAATGCTCACGAACGTCACACGGGAAAAAATCAGAAGGATGCATATTCTTATAATATTCATAATATTATGTAAATATTCCGTTCACAAAATGAGTCTCATACGTTTGGAAAAAATGCTAAAAAATGTGATGCCCAAGAACTATATCTAAAAGATAACTCAAATAATTATATATAAAGTTCTTATTCTATAATTATTATCATTTTTCTAAAATTTCTCTTTGACTACGGCAGACTACATTTCGTTGAGAATTGGGTTGAAAAACTTGTTCTATGTGCATTTATCAATAATTCACTGTTCATCTTTTCTCTCGACATGAGTCTCATCAGATGTAATTTTTGTAACTTATCCTGCCTGGAGTCACAGAAATCTTTTCATGATTGAATAAATGAAAGGTTTTCCAGATAAATTTTGATCTTCTTGAAAGGTATATTCGTATTCATATTCATACTCATTCATATCATATTATTCATCCATCATCATCATTCATATTCATTTCATATTCATCTATATGTATACGTATACAATATCTTTATTCAATAACGAAAAGTGAAGGCTTTGAGGAAGAGCGATGTAGTTTGCCTTCAAATGTCGACAATTAAATACATAGGCCTACATAGTTATGTAAAACGAATTATTTAGTCAACCAACATCACAAGAAATTTCCTAAAAAAGTACAATGCTCATATATATATATATATATATATATATATATATATATATATATATATATATATATATATATATATATATATATATATATATATATGTATATATATATATTATATATATATATATATATATATATATATATATAT
>CAXFZR010000175.1:2500-20220 GCA_964007535.1 Brachyptera risi | reverse complement strand
TATATATATATATATATATATATATATATATATATATATATATATATATATATATATATATATATATATATATATATATATATATATATATATATATATATATATATATATATATATATATATATATATATATATATATATATATATATATATATATATATATATATATATATATATATATATATATATATATATATATATATATATATATATATATATATATATATATATATATATATATATATATATATATATTATATATATATATATATATATATATATATATATATATATAGGTAGGAATGAGCGGATGATGGGCGGCCTCGATTCCACGCCCGACTTGATATAGATACAGTGTTCGCGAGCAGGTCGAGCAGGGTGGGGTACGTGGGAGTGGACACATTTGCGATTAGTGATCTAATGATTACATACCGTGTGTACGACACATCACATACCACCCAGGGGTTATGTGAGATAATTCTACCTCGGCCTGAGATCGCTCAGTTTGATAGCGTCCAACTTTCACGCGCTCATATAATATCTAACGTAATATGTGTGTGTGTGTATGTGTGTGTGTACAGACCACTTTCACTTGACCATTTTGAAGGTACGGAAGAAATAATAATGGAAGAAATAAGAAAAAATACACACACACAATTATATATGATGAAAATTATAATAATTATATAAATATAATTATATAATTACATTATTATATTATTATATCATTATATAATTATAATAATTATTATCATATAATTATATATAATTATATTATATATAATTATATTATAAATCATAATTATATATATATATATATATATATATATATAATATATATATATATATATATATACGTATATATTTATATATATATATATATATATATATATATATATATATATATATATATATATATATATTTTGTAATGAAAAATACACAGACAAATACACAGAGAAACACAGTGAAAAATACACAGAGTGTATTTTTTGTGAAAAATACACAATTTTAGTGTATTCTGTGTGAATACACAGAATATATATATATATATATATATATATATATATATATATATATATATATATATATATATATATATTTATATATATATATATATATATATTCATATATATATAAATATATAAATAAATATTTGTATATATATATATATATATATATATATATATATATATATATATATATATATATATATCCCTATAGTCCTATATATTAAATTATGATTCGTCATGATGGTTCATCTTTCTTTTTCCTTTGATACAATTAATATTGAAGTTCATGCCAATTCAAGCGAAGAATTAGTAGGTATTCATTCATTTGTTGCATTTTGTACAACTGTCTGGGATGCATAAGATTTTTTTTAAACTCATTAAAAACCATCAAAACCTGACTGCGCTCAGCTTTAAAGAAAGAAATGGTTTTCGCCAATCCTGCAAATACTGCCCTGTCACGTAATTATTCCCCTATAATATGTCATTATTGTTCCATTGAATAGTTTCAGTTGAATGCACGTGTCATATTATATCCCGTTATAAATATGCTATTCTGTTTCTGTATTGGCTGAAGAGGTAAAACACGTACAATGGCAATTAAAAACAGTTTGAAATAAAAATAATAACTATTATTTTAGCTCTGTTTCTAGAATTTGTTCCGTTCAGTTGGGGGACAGCCGTGCAATCATCCAGCAACAACATGCAGGCTAGTGCTGTGTTTAGGTACACTAACGACACCTTTCTCACTTCTTATCATCAGTCACAGCTGTGTCAGCAGCCTCCCCTCAGACTCATTCCATTAGGAACTCAGCTGGCAAAATTAATATTTATTCATACTCTAATTTTAATTAAACAGTAATTATATTGTTCCGGTGTCGAAAAGACATTTATATACCTGGTATTATCTAATTATTATAATGATTATTGTTTCTTTTATGACCTCACCATCAGCTAGGTTATTTGGGGTTACGAATGAGCAGTTGACAATGACACTATGAAATCATAAGTGAAAGGACGTGTACAAAAACCCATTCCTTATGCGAACTTGAACCCACGCCCATAGGTAGTTGACTGAGTCACGGAGGGCGGCTGTTCACACTCCATCATCCTATGAATATTTTGCGGAAAATTAATTCAATTAACCGTTACCAAAGATAGACTTGCAGCTTATCATAACTTAAATAGGTCAATGACACATACAAAGGTTGAGGGTTAAAAAAAATGAATGAAAATTTTTCTTCAGTCATGTTCGTCCGACTCCGCGGTTTTGTAATAGAAGATACTTTTGAATCTTGGATGCGAATTTCAAAGAATGTTTAAAGAAAGACGCTGCTATTAATCTTTTGTTTGGGGCGCAAGAGACGATGTAAATTGGTGGAAGGCTCGGGCGATCGTTCGAACAATCTCTTACTGACGTTTTGTCGTGGAAAGGCCAGTGTTTCAGAGTACGGTAAAATTATGTTTGGAAACAGTCAGGGTTTCTACTGGTTTGAAAGGTTAGCTGTGTAATTAGGCGAGCTAATTGTCATAACAGCTTGCTCAAACAGCCTTGTGAAGAAATACAAGATAGCCTTCTACACAGAGAACTGGCTCCAAACGTAGGCCTATCACTGGCAAACACTTGTGCATGCCAGTAGCAATCTGTGCAAACAGTTTGGCAAACCGAAGGATTCTCAGCGAGAACCAATGCATACACAGCCGCCAGTCTGACTCGAATCAAAAGGAATATATATCCCGGTGAAATATTCCAGATGAATTATTCCAGGTGAAAATCCTCTTAAAATATCCCGGTGAAATATATCCCGATAGAAATAGTCTGGTAAAAATAACCCGGTAGAAAAATATTCCTGGGATAATTATCTCCTATATAGAAAAAGTATTTCCCAGGAACTTGAACAAATAAGAGTCAAGTCAGGTCAGGTGTAGCTGACGTGTAGATTCCTCACTTTATTCGTCCAAAAAATATTTTTAGGAATATCTATTCCGGGATTTTTTCCACCATCAAGTTGGGGTTATATTTTTCTAGGACAGGTGTTCAGTGATTTCTGGCTGTCAGTTAGTCAAGCACTTCTTTAGTAAAATTCAAAGTCAAATCGAACGTGGGGGGAAACGGCTATGGGTTTTTGTAAACATCATTTATCTATCAGCTGCTCATTCGTACCCCCGAATAGCCTAGCGGTTGGTGGGGTCATTTAGCAATCAATAACCTTCATTATCAGCACCTGGTACGTACAGTTGCGGTCACATAAAGTGATCGATCAAACTACATTAAAATGCAACGTGAAGAAAATCCACTGATATTATAAGCAATAAAACTATAAAAGACGATGTCAAATCGTCTTCCAGTTGGTTTTAGGTGTATAAGTCTCTTACAGTCTATAGCAAGTATAGCGACTCACTCCTCATATACAGTTCACGAAAAAATAGCGGTTAAACGTACGTAGATTTCATTTTAATCAATTTAATTTAAAAAAAAAACATTCTATATGACCGCATTAGTGTACGTCACAACGATATTCGTGGTGATAGCGTGCAGTCTTGATCCAAGGTATAATGATGCGATGAATGAGTGGCATGCGCGGTGACAGGGTAACCTAGATCGCACAACGTTTTGCTAAATTAAGAAGTCAAAGTGACACAGAAAACCCGAGTAAATTAAAAATGAAATAAGAAACAATTTAAATGCATTTCGGTGGTGAAAAAGACATTCGTGACCCGTAACCCAGGCCATATGCCTTTTTATAATATTTTAATGAACACAAACCCGTGCCTCCATGCAGGAATTTGCACAAAACAATTTTTCAAAACACATATCCGTGCCCCAGAATTTTGGTGAAATAATAGTTATTAAAAATGTAATTTGTGTGCACGAATCGTTTGAAAATAAGCTGCATGTTACCAGTGCCGGTAATAATAGGCCCATCAACGATTTGCCCAAAGCATAGATATTCTATTCATGTTCGGTTTAACGAATAACTGTGATGATAGTAAGCTTTATTGTCGTCGGATGAACGATAATAGCGGCAATAGGGGATGATGAGATGAAGATTTCTTCGGTTGTGGGAAAGAAGTGGTAGTGGCCTATATAGTAGGAACCATCTCGCCATTAACCTATAGGCTACCTAGATTTACCTAAACCATGCACGAATCGAACCGATGTCCGATCTACGGCAGCCTCTGTTCACCGGGCCCATCAGACTGTGCCACCCCTAGATGACGCTGTTGTTGTTGTTGCTCACACCCTGAATTAACTTAAATTAATGACTCTAATCTAACATAATTGATATAATCAAAAACTACCTAAAACCAGCGTTGAAAAGCCACTTCGCCCACCTACCTTCATCTCCCGTGGAGCAAGCGAGTTACCACTGTGCTACAAGTGCTGAGTGATGAGCAAGCATAGACATTTAATTACAATTGAACGCCAATGGCAACTATAACATGTATAAACTCAAAAGTCTATCATATAAGAGTAAGACTCATTATAAAATTCACGAAAACCATGGAATAAGCCAACGGTGAATTTTAGCCACATCCAAATTATACATAGACAAGGTCTCAAGTTTTACAATATTCAACATGCAAGCTTTTTATAGGCTTAGTTTCAATCTGCATATAACAAATACAATTTTCGATAGATTCAATAATATGACAGCGGAAAATATTTTAAAAAATATATCATTGGGTAAAAATGGTATTGAATTGAAAATACGTAAATCATATCGTAAAAATATGTGAATCATATCGTAAAAAATAGTAATTATTATTTTACTCATTTATTTTCCTTCATTTGTATCATTCACTTGTGTTATTATGTGTAAGTTATTCTATCGCCTCATCGTCCAGACAATTTAACTTAATTTGAGTGTACTTAATTTGTTTGTTAATAATTAATAATAGACCCGCAGACAGGTCAAGATTCTGACTTATGGACTCTGACTCTGATTCTGACTGTCCTTATGATAATGATAGAAAAAAATAATTAAAAATTAAAAACTTGTTGGTTTTGTACTTTTGAGTATTGATACAGACTATTTTTGCTGATATAACTATACTGTCCCGACCCATAAGATTAAGCGTGAGTCTGCCTTATGGCGTATCATGACTACTTAGTAGGCCTATGTGACTTTATGCAAAACCGAGTCATCTCCATTGCTGAAATACGGTTTACAAAGGACATGACTACCCTGGGGCCGAATTCACAAAAGGTCATAACTTTGATCCGGCTCAAAGTTACGACAATTTCCAATAGACAATACCATATCTTTATCTATTATTTTCAATTTTTTAATTTCAAGTTAAAATTAAATCTATCATTATTATTATCAATCTGTTATTATTATCTTTGAGATAGTATCAATTAGTTGATCGGTAATATCTTCGTAGAAACTTTGATCGTGATCAGAGTTAATCCCGATCAAAGCCATGACCTTTTGTGGATTCGGCCCCTGAAGTTAGATTCTAACGAATCATGAAGATAAGTATTTCCCTGATTTGAGAGAAAACTAGAAATTATCATCTCATTTCCAGAAATGTTGACTGATTTATTTGTCCTTCATCACCTGGCCCTTTTTCTGATTCATTACTCGATTATTTTGTTTATGTTTTTATACTGAATCGGTAATGCCTTTACTCATGTTCTCTGGAGAACCAAAAAATCAATTATAATTTCTGAAATTAAGATGATGATTCCTATAGTTTTCTCTAAGATAACGGAAATGAATATCGTCATTATTAATTAAAATCTAGTTTCAGAGTGGTGAGGTCCAATAATGATTTCTAGATCAATTAGTTTTCATTGAAAATTGAAGAAAGGAACGGATTCACTGTACTTTAGTATTATATAAACTAGTAGAAATATATGTTATGCATGTTGTCTCTTGTAGTGGATTCAATTGGTCTGTCTGTGTGCATGAAGCGAAGGTGTATTCATGTACTGTGTACAAGTAACACAGAACCGGTTATTATCAAATTATTACGTACACGTAATATTTAATTCAATTTCAGATTAACACGGTCGTGCCTTGTAGATGATCGCACGGAGCGGACGAGTCAATTGAACGCTTTTGTCACGTGTCCTCATCCCGGTTCCCGGTTCCCGGTAGCTCCTATATCAAGCTGACACCAAGCACACATGTTTATTTTGAGAATAAAATTATCCAGACGGTTTTAAGCAAAATCCCTTGATGAGTTGAAAACCTGAAATTGCTCGCTGCTCATATAGAATAAATACATCAATAAATAAATGAATCGGAAATTCCGGAAATTTCTTCTTTGTATATAATTTGAGCTGAATCGAACAGAATACTTCAATGTTGATGTTATTTAAACATGTGTGTTGAATTTAAATTTAAATTTAAATGCGTGTTGTTATAAGTGACAGGAAAATACCAAGATACAGATGGTCGTTCTTTCTCGTTATTTTTCATTTTTTGACATAATTTTAGATGATGATGATTATTGTTTGCTCAACAACCCGAGGGGTAAACAACTAGTGAATTTGGTGTACACCTGATTTCAGGTTTCAAAGGATTACAGGGAGATTTCACAGGATTTCAAGAATATTTCAAGGGATTTCAGGAAGATTTCATGTAAAGTGTACACCAGATGTCAGGAGTTGTTAATCCCTCGCAACAACCCCATTGACAGTTAGTATATCTGGAGATATGCAGCTAGCTTATGCGGAAGATAGCTGGTGAACTAATTACTAATGCCTATCAAATTATTTTTAAAACACTTCTACCAAGCGAGCCGTGGTGTGGTGGTTAAAGCGCGCACCTTCGCAGTGTCGGATCTAGGGTTCGAATTCACCCCAGATTATTTTTCGTTTTCCAAAATTAAGTATATATTTATAAATGCTTTTGGCTAAAGATTATGGGACAGGGTAATTGTTGTAGTGACCGATACTATATGTTTTTTTTTCGTCAGATTGTCGGTATTATTTTCGGAAACACTTATTTTTGGAAACACTACGATGTCACGTTTGCATCACACACGGTCGATATACTGCTCTACCGTTTCCTACTCTAAATATTGTAACAAACAACGTCAATTAACCACGTTCCAATGACAGCGAGGGAAAGCGATAGAAGTGGCAACAGTCGACACAGGTCTCAGGTGGAAAACATATTATTACTTGGCTTTTACAATCGACAGACTCTGCTTACTGTTTAATTATTACACTGATTATAGGGGCCACATTGGTTTTAATAACAGTTAATTGTGTTATTAACAGAATCGAAATGCGTTTCAATCGTTGCAACAACTTCGTAGTTTCTAGTTTGTACCAAGTTATACTCGCCTCGTTTCATTCCATAAACACTGGAAACGAAGACCATTCATGATTACAGGACACTATAGGTCATATGTTTCTAGTGTTATACTTTGTGATCCGCAACGTTGAACGGAAACAATGAGCATCTTGAAAGTCCTTTACTTTTAAGAAAAGTCCTTTTGACACTTTGTATAAAAGATGTCATTTTGAAAAGAAGAATAACGCAATGGAAAAAGTGAGAAAAATACCAAAAGTAAAATTATGTGTGACTAGATATATTTGGCAAATTTACAACTATAATCAGTCAAGTTCTGTACAAGAAAATAATGCTATATAAACTGTTGAATTTAGCAATCACTTTTAGTATCGTTTTTTTTTTTGGGGGGGGGGGGGTAGGATCGCCCTTGTGGTGTCCCGTCCAAACGATCCTACCATTCATCCATAGCCTTAATTGGGAAACAATGATTTTTTTTATCAAGTTTCGATGTTACTAAAAAAAAAAAAAAGTATCGATACAATCATCAACAGAATGAAAACATGCACTTATCATGTCGATTCATGTTCATAACATCACAACCCCGAGACTAGATTGTAACGAATAATGACAATATGTATCTCCCTAATTTTAGAGAAAAACTAAAAATCATAATCTCAATTTCAAAAATCATAATCAATTTATTTGTTCTCCAGGACCCCAAGATCCAGCCCTTTTTCTGAGACGTGACTTGGACGTTACTCGATTCTCTGATTATGTTTCTATACAGAATTGATAGTGCTTACATCATAACTCATGGTCTCCGGAGGACAAAGAAATTAATTATAATTTCTGGAATTGAGATTATGTTTTCTTGTTCTCCCTCAAATTACGGTACTCTGTTCTCCTGCCCGGGCCAATCCTATCAAGGCCCAGTCATGGTGAATTACAAAGTGTTGAGAAAGTAGAAGTTTATATATAAGTGAGTGCATGGAGTACAGGGTCGCTCACCTCAATGTTCTAAGTTGGCAGTAGTAAGGATAAGTGATTGTGTGATCTAACCATGGACTTATTTCGTTACTATAACTATTACCAAAGTTATACCATTAATGGCATAATGGTCCATGGCATAATCAACCACCTCCAAAGCGACTCCTTCAGTAACTGTTGCTTAGCTGTTAGCTACAGTAACTTTTTTGTAATTAACATCAAAATATTGATATACAATCATTGATTCCAATAGAAACTATAAGGATGAATTTTCTATTTGGAAGTGGTAACTAAATGTGACTAAATGTATAGGACTGAATGTGTTCCGGACAAATTGGAGATTACAAATACTTTTATCTGCGGCGAAGGATTATGGTCACAGACAGTTAGTCCTGGTTATCGCTTATATATAAATATTTTTAAATGTGACAAAAAGACCACCTCCCAGTCTCAAATCAACCCTGGTCTATTAAGATTACGGTATCGGGTATACAACATAAGGCAATAGACCCATTCACATATAGGCCACGATACGATGGAAAGATGTGAAAATACACATTTTTCTGACCGATAAATTTGCATATAAACTAGGAAAACGCCATATATAAGTTGTTAGACGAGCGGATTGTAATAGTATGTCGACTTTTTTGCCAAACTTTTGCCTACATCCGCCAATTCGGCGACATTTAAGTTATAAATGGGTAAAAACTGCTTCAAGTGGTATCAATTTAGCACATTTTATGTTTTTTCTTCAAAATGGCTGACCCGATCAAGCTGAGAATTTCCAGAAATGTGTATCAGAATGTAATTCAACTTCACGCAAAATTTCATTTTTTGAAAAATAAAAATATTTTCTTGTTTTCCCCGCTGTGTTATTCTAATGGGTATTTTTGAAATTTCTAAAATTCATAAAAATAAAAGTCATCACCCGATAATGCCACAAAACTTTACAGATCTAAGTTAGATGAGGAACCATAACGAAAAAAAGTTTGGAGTTGATAGCTGTAGCCGTTTGACCTGTGGAGAACCAAAAAAAAGAACACGAAAAAAAAAACGAACACCAATTTTTTTCAGGATGTCAAATTGAATTCTCGCTAAAGCTCGTCTAAAAATATTGTCGATCACCAGTATACTTTTTTATATGAGAATGTATTATTAAAATTCATTTTTATATGTTACTGATCATACTTCTATTGGTAAAGACTTGATGATCTACATACCTACTTATGACTTACTCTCGCCCTCCCCCTTCACGTCTTCATTCGCAGCTATAGCTCTCATTCTATATTTTCTACGAGCTTTGCACAATTTCATCTTTTTTCAAATTTGTATATCAATTTAACATAGCAACAACTTGTAATACATATTTCTTCAATAATTCTGAAATTTTCTGTAATCACCAGAAATGATACTAATAAACGTCCCGAATTCAAATTTTGTTTGAAAAAGGTAGGTTATAGTAAATGTTTATTGATAGAATGATAATGTGATGTAGGAAACCGCAGAAGAGAGATTCTTGTGTGCGGGCTGATCAAAATGAAATAACATTTGTTTAATTAATGGTAGAAACAGAAGATAATTATTGGCATATGGTTTTGTGATGAGAAAGTAAACAAACAAGTGAACAAATTACGAATAAATTATAATAGGAAAAGCATGACTTATAGCCGAATAGGAACTTATAAGAATAGGATGGACAAAAACGTTTGTGTGATGAAACAGTATATAGGTTCATATCCACCATACTGTAACATATCAAATGATACCGTATATACATTCCATATAAATTCCGAATTATGTCTGTAATATTTTCATACAACCCTTCAAATAAGAGCAGTATATATATAATTAATATATATAATTAATATCTATAAATTACAAGTCTTATTGATGTTCATGTATTTCGTTTTGCTTCTACATTTGTCTCATATTAACCCAAAAGGTACCCCTAATTTTGATTAGTCAAAGTGGCTGGTATGTACTTCCTGTCAATAAGAGACAAGACACGTAGTCGCTCGAAGATATAGTTAGGCCGATATAACAAGATCCAAGAGCTACGAATGAAGCAGAGGGATACTGTCACTGAGCGGGTGGAATTCGCCACGGTGGTCAGACTATACACACCCTTGACTTCTAACAGCGTCAGAGGGCGATTTCATCATGTGGTGAAATCCACGCAGAAAAAGTTCGAGAAGCTTCGAATGTTCGACCATATATATAGGCCGAAATTCATCGCTCGTGATCAGAAGTCTCTGGCTGGTCGACAAACACAGACGTGTCCCCGGGAGGGTGTACCAGTACGGTCAAGATATAACTTTTATCCAGTTCAACAAAAATAACAGATAACAATCAGAACCAGTATCAAGAATCAAGAACGACGCCGAGGCGGTTTAAAGAAGATGTGATCGACGACAATGAAGAAAACGACGCAGTAGCGACGAGACGATGACGCACTAGCGACGACGAACCCAGTCGGCCGATAATAAGAGCATCCAGTGGCGAACACGCACCGACGTCATGGAGCAACATTAACTTTGTACACGGTACCAATATTTTATTGTATAAAAGCACATTTTTTTAATATTTTCCTATGAAAGAGAACTAATTCATTCACGATTGAGAGAATTAATTACTAGCCAACATCATTTGCTTGCATACAGCATAATCAACCGACGGGTTGAATATCTAAGCAAAACTATAATCTCGTGCTTTTTTTTATTTTCTCCAACCATTTTCAATTTGCCTTTGTAAACTTATTGGATTTTAGGTAATCTTATCGTTCAACGTACCATCGCTAATTTTTGACCGATATTCTTGTTTGAGGTGTTTTCTGATAGATCTTGTTTGTTTGTATGTATGATGTAGTGTTTGGAATTTTTGTGTTTTGTTTGTTTTAATATGGTTTTTACTCACTTGAAGTTGATGCTTTGTGATCTGACTAAGGCGACAAAGGTGGACAGTAGGTTAGGTTAGGGTCAGGTTAGTGTATAAACCTCGCGTATACCGCCGGCAGGCGGAACGGAGCTTATATACTTTAATAAAAATGAAGAAAAAATTGAAAAAAATTGAAAAAAAAATGGCGTGGTACGTTAATCAGTAATTTTACCGGATTTTAATTTAAGTAAACTTCATTTAATTTTATTTGTTACCACAAGTATTTTGTACCTCTTTTAATTTCCTAAAAACCTAATTTTTTAGTTCCTACCGATCTTCCTAGTCCAACAATTAGTTTCCGCTAGGAAGTCGTTTTTCAATTTTCAATTTAATATAGTTTTTTTTTTTTAAATATTTTTTTTTGAGTCTCATCTCTCCGGGAGTTGGTGGCGGGGGCAACACATGCGGCGCCAGGTAAGTCCCTGGGGTGTGTGATAATACATTTAACTCTACATTTAATTTTTTAGAAATTGTAAAGCAAGTTATTTTTTACTAATACACAATTTTCATTCAGAAAACCTTCCGATGATTTCCTGTCAACTTTTAAATACTATGAAAATGTTACATGTGCATTAATTGACGGATGAGCTGACATGGTGAGATTTTGGTATAAACTAATTAGGACCGATCAGGACCGATTAAATTGGAAAGCCTGAAAAATGGGCTCACTCATTTTCACTAGAATTAGATAACTTCGAAAAGACTTGATAAGTATATGGACAAGCAGTCCATCTTGCAGGAAACTGAGGGTGTTTATGCTTCATGACGACGACGCCACAATAAATAATATAGGACTAGTCGTGTATAGGAAGGCGGGAGGGGGAGGAGGAAGGTAGGGGAGAAATGACTCTTTAATATAGCTGACCCCCCCCCCCCATCCAGTCTATATGAATTGACATACTACAATAACTTACGTGGTACGGTCGTCATATTCACGCTGACTTGGGTTAAATTGGTTTTAAGAGGGTCAAAGAGTAATTAAAAGGTTTACAATTTCCCACCCCCGGTAGCTAAGGTCCTGCCCTAGACCTCGTATGTACGTGAGCCCCTAGATATATATATTACCTCTTGATTTACAATTATGCTTCCACGTCGGGACGATAAGTTCTATTCTGGACTTGTGCATCTTACGCAAAGCAGCACGCAAACAAATACACCAAAGCAGAGACAAATGGGGAAAGAAATAGCGGTCCGACACTGTTAACGCAGCGGTAACGCGCTTGCTCCTTGTGACCGAGAGATGAGGGTACATCGGACCTCGATTCGATCCTCGCTACTGCCCATCTGTACAGAGGTTTTTCGTGGTTTCCTTCTGTAACCTAGGTGGATGGGGGGATGATTTCTACAATAAAGACCACGACCGCTTCCTTCCTACTAGCCTTCCCAGTTCTCGCTACATATGAATCCGACGCCAATTTCTTAGTTATCATTATCGCGTCTCTTTAACCCCCAAAACCCACAAGGGAAGTGCGGGAGTGTTTTTTTTTAATTGCATTCAACGATGCACTATAATGTTAACTAAGATCCATTGGCGTCGGATGAATGATTACTTAGATGAAGGGATGATGGTTATAGGTTTCGTTGGTAACAAAGAGTGGGAAGGAAGCGGTCTTGGCCTATATTGTAGGAACCATTCCGGCATCAGCCTGGACTACAAAGGAAAACCACAAAACAAAACTGTAAGGATGTACAGCGGTGGAGATCGAACCAAGGCCCGATATGCCTCTCATCTCCCGGATCACATGGAGCGAGAGCAACTGAGCTAAATGTGCCGGTAGTCGGGAGTAGTTTGTTGTGTGGCTTCCAGAGGAGAGAAAATGGAACGTGCGGCTGTTGCACAATGCAATCAGGCAGAGTGAGATGCGAGTAGGTCAATGCAACTTCTGCAATCGATCGAACAATGACGCAGGTGTAACCGACACTACTCGTCCCGTCCTAGCGGCTACTGCCTACTGCCCTACTGCGGGGAGACGAAACAATAACTTCTAGGGCAAGGACTGTTCGCAGTCAGACCTGGGTATGAATTGTACGTTGTAGCCTACGGGTGCGTTGTTGTTGTTGTTTTTGCTGCTGTGCCTAACCTAAATAAACCCAAATGAAACTATAATCTAACTCGATCGCTTTACCGATCTAACCTAACTCGACCTAATCCAACCCTAGGGTAACTTGATCTAAGCTAAAACTGGCCTAATATAACCTAAAACTAATCTATTTCTTCTGAAACTAACAGTATAATTATGATGTCATAAAATAATATATAAAAGGTAGGGGAATTTCTAGCTTATACGAGCAATATTTATGTATAAATAGTTTCTCTTTTTAATTTAGGCCTATAATACATTTTGAATTGGAAAATAATATTGAAATTTGTTGAAGCTGTCGATAATGGTGATAAAAACTTGGTATTCAATTCACAATTAAAATATGTGTCCAAGCTGTGGAACTTTATTGTACAAGTCATTTTATATATCCCTGATCGAGTTTTTAAATCATTTAAACATATTCGTTGAGACATGGTATTCACGCCTTGACATTCTGATCGAAGTCGATCATTTCCTACATTGTTATTTCGTGCCGAATAGGTCTGCTTGAGTTGATCGATACTATTTGATTATGGTTATATTCTTTCCAAAGTCACTTTCACTTGGCGTGAAATGAACAAAATATGTAATAAAAATGTTACTTCAAGTTGAAAACAGTTAATTGTTAAAGATAGAGTTGAAAACCATATCCTCGAATGAAAAGTTATACGAAATAGTTGCATGTCTAGGTTATGAGTGAAATGTTTGTGGCTAGCTGACCATGCTCAGACACCGTTGCTGCACTGTCCGTGGTGATTTGCATGCTTTTCTTTTCGAGGGCGGATGTATTATGCATTCAAAGCATGCTCACAGAGGTGATGGCTTGATAGTTGATAGGCTCGACTAGGCGAGTAGACTCGGAAATCGAGAACGAAGATACGGCTAGAAATGATCATTGGAGGAAGATTATTTTTCCGATTGAATTTTAAAAGTATGACTTGACTTACGTCTAGAATTATATTGCGCAATAGTCAAAGACAATACTTTAGGAGGCAAAAAGTTCTCGCCTTTCACCAATGTAAATGATCATACAGTGCACCGGCACTCAGTGGCTAACGCGCTCGATTCACGCGATCCGGGAGATGACTAGTTATCGGACCTTTTTTTGGTTCCCGCCACCTTCAATCTTTACATGTTTTTTTTTGTGGTTTCCCTCTGTAGTCTGGGCTGGTTCCTAGGTCTGGGCTGCCGGCATGGTTGCTACAATATAGGCCACAATCGCTTCCTTCCCACTATCATTCCCATCATCCATAAGAAACCTTCATCCCATTATTACATTAATCATTCATCCGACGCCAAAAGATCTTAGTTATCATAGTGCGTCGTTGAACCCAATTTGAATATAAAAAAGATTACCAGTGCAAGATACAGAATTAACAAGTTCATATTAAGATGCAGATAATTTTTTTTTTTCATATAAAGAAGGGTAAAATTTTATAAAAACAAATTGAGAAAGATCACTTGTATACTTGTACATCCACCGAACGTTCCATGGAAATAAGATGTAACCATATGTGAATGTTTATTAGGAATCGACGGTATTTCAGAAGACACTTCTCTGAATGGTGTAGGTGTCAAGTAATTTCACTACAATCTGTTGAAACAGATAATCATCGTGACATGTTACGTTAATTGACACTGAAAATGTTACGTTGTTGGTATCCATGTCAGACAATTTTTAAATATCTCCTATGCTTTATTTTTCAAAGTTTGTCTAAGCTTCGTTGAATGACAACCGAAATATGTTGATCGATAACACTGAACATATTATTGTTATTATAAAATTACATAAGTAGTCTAGGATGATCAGAAATAATTCCACTGTAGCAAATATTATGAACGCTGAGATAAATAATAGCGGTCAAAAGGATAAATGACGTGGCAGCCGCATAATAAATATCGATCACTTCCAACAGATTATCACAGAAATTTTGCTCGTCCATGCCCACAGTACTAGTCATTCACGGTCGGAATCAGAGAGCTATATTTAGTGGTCATCAAGTATGGTTCTGTCAGTTCCAGCGCGGACACTCAAACCTTGATCGACAATTTCTTTTCAGAAGTAACCGGGCGATATTGTTTCTCCAACTTTCGATCACCACGAACATGGCTTACACGAGCCATTACACATTTACACGTGCATGCAAGTACATTTTAGGTACAGCACACAGCTAACCATACATGGTTACCTTCCCGTTCATTACCAAGTAGACCTACTCGGAACTAGATAGGAGGACTGACACCTTGGACTTCTTTTTAAGCGTACTTATGATATTATAATAATATTTGATTTATAATAACAAATATATGTTTTTGTAAACAGTATATTGACTGTATAACAACAGCGTTTCATGTAATAACTATTGAGTGAACATACCATGACTGGTTTTCAGAGGTCCGTATAAGTAATCAATTTGCATAACTAGTAAATTGTATAACAACAAATAAAGATGAACGTATTTTGTTTAAATACCCCAATGAAAGAGAAATAAAGGCTCTTCAGCGTTCGATGGGGCATTGATACATATATACAGTTATTCAGGCGTATCCATTCAGTTGCTTGAATTGTTTCTACGACTTGAAACAGTGGAAGTGAGTGAAATGTAATTGTTCTTTAGCTGCGGGGTCCACCTATAATGTAGACACACGCTTGTGCAATATCGAAAATCATTTGAATTGTCAACTATGGGCTCAGAGGAGCTCAGATATTTTCACAGAGCAAGTGACTAGACGTATGAAACAGATGCACTGCATGAATAATTTGAAATAATTCTTATTAGAATTTCTTATTCTTTCTTAATTAGAAGTTTATAACTGAGCTAGTTATAACGATACGAGTCTATGCGGCTGGGAATCTAAACTTGAACTTCTGAATTGACGAGAACAAACTTATATATTACCATGATTGAATTCAAATTCAAACGGTAATTCCAAATGTAGAACACAACGTTTTCATTGTCGATCAGAATAGCAATGCTTATACAAGTTCTCTCAGTTTTTGTCGACTGTCAAGTCAGAGTAGCTATAAAACCAATCTCGGCATGCAAAAAGTGTTCTAATTCAAGTTACTCTCGATTGTATCATTACTGTGATTGGCAGTGGCAGTATACACAAAACATCGGTAATCTTTTTCTATTTCAATTTTTCACCACTTTCAACTAGAATTCACAATTTTACAGAATCATTTATTTGAAACATTAAATACTACTTTCACAACTGTCTCGACTAAAACTAGTAGAAAATTTAAATTGGAAAACTAATTCAATTGAGTATGTTATTTAATTTCACTTTTATACGTATATAAAAATTGAACGAATTATTTAAAAATAGACATCAGTTTTCTGAATGCTTTCAACGTGATTGGAATGGATTGGCATAGGCCTAGACCTATGTAATAAACTCATATTTGATATAGTTTCTGGTTTTTAAACTCTTCATTAAATCCAGTTTATAGTACCTGTCTCTACATCCTGACAAATATATATAATTCAAACTGTTCTATTGAGACATGTGTTTTATGAAAATAATAATAATCATCACTATCATTATTATTAATATCATTATTATTATTGTTAATTATTCAGACTATGATGTGATTCTCATGTATAAAATGTTAGTAGACCCGCAGACAGGTCAACTTTTTGTGACTTTGCGGATCTACAAAATTGTACGTATATCGAGACGTCAGAATGTGAAAAAAAATACTTGAAAAAAAATCGGTTCAAAGGGAAAACGCACCACAAACGTCTTTGGTCACATCTCATCTCGACAGACGTGGATTTCAGTTCGCTAATTAATGAGCCACAGCGGGTTCGAACATGCAAATGTCATTGACGAAAGTCTTACGTCCAGATATTATAAGTATTTCCATCCGACGTGAACAAAACACGGCCTACATAATTGTCAGCGAAGAGAAAGCTTCATTCGCTCTCAGAGGAAAGCACGTAATAGTATAGGCGAGAGGGTGTGTGGGGTCGTATTAGGGCACATGCCCATGAAGCACGGGCATAGGGTGCCAAAATATTCAAGAGGCGACAAATTTTTACCTGTCCATTTGAATTAATAAATACATTTTTATTATTAAAAGTTGTATTTTTTTAAAAAGACGTGTTAAATATTATATACATATTCGAACTGTGAGATGACAACTCATGAAGAAAGTGAGTATTTAAAACAATTTTCAAAACCCATTTATTAGAAACTATTTATTTGACGGTAAATTGCTTTTAAAGTAAATGGAGGGAGGAGGAGGAAGGTGCCAATAATTTTCGCGCTTAGGGGCGACGTAAAATGTCTTGACACGGCCGTCAGGGTAAGCAGTTTCTTATTGTGGAAGAGGGGAGGGCAGTTGAATTACTAACAAATGTAATTATTTACACAATTAGTGTGAAAGGGAGGGAGGGGGGATTTGCATAGCCCTGCTGGCGAAAATTTGAAATCATTCTTTTTTAAATCG
>CAXFZR010000174.1:0-22500 GCA_964007535.1 Brachyptera risi | reverse complement strand
TTCGCAGTAATCGCAATATTGTCCGAAAGTAAATTTATCGATATTCGTAGGAATAATCACAAATAACATGGTAGAAAATAAAAAAT
This sequence comes from Brachyptera risi, assembly GCA_964007535.1. NCBI lineage: Eukaryota > Metazoa > Arthropoda > Insecta > Plecoptera > Taeniopterygidae > Brachyptera > Brachyptera risi. The sequence continues at coordinate 22,414 of CAXFZR010000174.1, read as the reverse complement.
GAGCCTTAGAGAAATTGTTCAAAACAATAAAAAATATTAAACAAATCTTGTAGCTCAAAAAACAACTGAAAAACTTTTGAACATGAAAGCGTTTGAATGAGTTAATATTAGGGGTTCACGGCGCATCGACAAAGGTCATTGGCGCATGGTATACTCAGTACGCACAATTTTTTTTTTTTTTATATTTCGTTTTTATTTTTGTCTAATACACCTCTTTAAAAAGATGTTCATGACGATCTTGGTCATGTCGAGATGGGAAGAAAGTGAAACGGTCGTGATCAGGTACAGTATAGGGAACGACTCGACTGGGAGAAACGTGAAAAGCCTGTGGCATAATGCGTGGACGACCTGCGGGAATTAACCGTCGGTCTCCTGAGCCATTCCAACCGATCCACCCCTTTCTCGGTCATCTATCATTCAGCCCAACACTTGACATATCCATATGTTCATTCTCACGCCCAAACAATAAAAGCTATAATTATTGTCTCAAAAAAAAAAAAAGATTCATAACAAGCCTACAAAATCTATTGAACTACGGTACTATTGAAAAAAAAGATATATCGTGGGTTTTTTGCAAAAACTCACCAACTCCTTTTTTCACTTTTTGAGATAGCAGAACCAATAATTTGTTTTCTCTCTATTCTATTGAGAAAAAAGGAGTTAGTGAGTTCTGGCAGAGAGCCCACGACATGGTCTTTCTGCAAAAACTCATCACTACCGGTAACTCCTTTTTTTCACTATTTGAGATAGTAGGCCTACAACCAATAATTTGGTTTTTCTCAATTACATTGAGAGAATAGAAGTTGGTGTGTTTTTGCAGAAAGCCCACGATATACGCTATTCACTGCTGATATAGATGGGCCAGTGCCTATAGCACGCCATTATATTCAGGAGACCGGGGTTCGATTCCCGCCGTATGGTCAATCATTCTGACAGGTTTCATACATGGTTTCCTTCAGGCACTAAGATGAATATAATGCCACGACCTTGTGATCATTTTTATTTATTCGTTTATATTTGGCTTATCGACGCACTGTACTGATGACTACGATTTATGGGCGTCGGTGAATGATATATGAGATGATGGGATGATGAGAGATGAAAGGCTATTTTATTAGGTGTTTTTGAAAAGTGGGAGGAAGTCGGTCGTGGCCTGTTGTTAAGAACTCATCCCAGAACGATTCATTGACCTGAACGATCTAGGAAAATCACGAAAAGCCCCTGTCAGGATAGTCGACCATGGCGGGAATCGAGCCACGGTCTCCTGAATTACGGTTCAGTGTGCTAGTCACTCGACCACTCATATCAGTCCTTCTCATCATGCCAACAGACTCAAGATGGATTCACCAGCTGTTCACTAGTCTATAAAATGTAATAAAAGCAAACAAATCAGCCACTCTCGGTAGCTCGGTCAGCTAAGGCACTGCTTCAGAATCTGAAGTCACCGTTAGGCGTGGGTTCGAATCCCGCATATGGCATGGGTTTCTGTAAACGTCCTTTCACTTATCATCACATCATAGTTTTATAATCACCTGCTCATTCTTACCCCCGTATAACCTAGCTGTTGATGGGGTCGGTCAGCAAACAATAATCATCATCAATAGCATAATTTTTATTCAACAACTTGCCAGTGAATATAAAGTCTACTGTAAACGTCAACGTATTCAAGTATAGCGTCAAGAACTTCTTAGTTTTGCATGCGTTTACAAAATGTTTTTCACATTGTCTTACTGTATAGTGTACACAGTCGCCTATAGTAAATACATTCATCATTATTATTATTATTGTTACCATATATTTATATCTCTTGTCCCTGTATTCCTTACCTCGCGAAACGTTATGGCATTTCTGAGGAATACTGGGACGTTATAGGATTCCTTCTTGGAGCAAGGGCGGCTATTCCCACATTTTTCATCACTTTTTTGAAATCATGTGATTCATCAAAATACGCAATCATTCACGAAATAGTCTTCGCAATCTTGAGAAAATCGTCACACATTCTCCACAACCATCTCTTCAACGTTTCTTGATCAACTTGTCATCTAATTCTATTATTTTTTCCTTTCTACTAATTAAGTTTTTGACTTTATCACCATAATTTTATTACTATAGGCTATAATTCTATAACTCATTTTCACTTTCGGCAATTATAATTCCAAATGTATAGTAAGCTGGACCTTCATGGTCATTCATCGTGAAGATGAACAGCCGTCATCAATAAATGAGTTTCTCTCTATTATTATTAAACCAAGCGAATCAATGAACCGATGATCAACAAGGATTACCACGAGCACACAGACAGCATGTCGGTAGCTGTAGCCACCGTGTTTGCGGGTTGAGCAATCGGTGGGCATGCCCCCCCCAATCCTCCCATTCAATGTCAAACCAGCACCAATGGCAAATGATTGCATCAGTGTGTTGCTCTCATATCGCGTTGATTACGAGATTCATATCGATAGTGGAAAGATTGTTGCATAATATACCGAAACAAAACAGTTGTATAGAGAGAGAAATCAACAAACTGCTTGTTTAATTGTCGAGTTACATGAATGGGGTGCCTGAAGAGCGTATACCGGAATAAAGTCGTCTAGGTTGTGTGACTGGGTGTGGGTGTCCAACCTTACCTGAACCCTAACCACATTCCATTGAAAAGTACCCCGAAGCCCATGTCACACGACCGAGTCGACTTTATTCCGGTATACGCTCTTCAGCGCCCCCATATGAATATATGGCTTATAGTTCTATGCATATATTATATTAATCGATATTTTTTCTTCATTTAAAATATTATTAAATTGGATGCACCGTCCAATTAATGCAACCGGTTGTTTTCAACCGATGGCTGCCATTAATTATTTCAAGTTCAAAGTGATGAAAATAGGAGTTTTTGCAGAAAAGAATGTATGGAGAATAGTTTATAGTAGCTAATATGATTTTTACTTGAAAGTCGATTAATTCATGTTCTACATGTATGAACTTGCACGTTTTTGTACTAGTCTTTCTTGATTTTTTGATATCAAAATGTGAAAATTGATTAAGGTTAGGGGTAGGGTGTAGTTGCTTATTAATCATTGATATATAATTTTCATATCTCTAAAGAGATCTCGAGTGAATGCATATTAGGGTTAAAAAGCACGTCACAGCGTGCAGTTATGTGCTCCATACAGATCTCTAAATGATCATGTACCTAATAATGGCTGTTTACTCCAGAGACTATTTACCAAGACAATTCTGCTAATGGCATACTAGATGAAAAATTGAATTATTGTTGCCGAAAATAATAATGAATAATAATGGTGATTATATATTGAAACTTTTCACCCATATCTTTCATATCTTTCATCCATATATTCATCTTTCATCCATAGCCTTAATTGGGGAACAATGATTTTGTATCAAGTTTCGATATAATAATTTTGTTTATATATATTTTAAAAACGTGATTGATAGTTGTAAATGTGATGAATAAGATATATAAATTTGACTCGATTTCAAAGTTGGTCATTTACAAGAATAGTTTTAATTAATTTAATTATCCAAGTAGATTAATTTGTTTTATGTATATGTAACCACATTTTCGTATCCCCTCTCATAAGGAACATTGCTATTGATGAGGTCATATAAGTATTATTGTCAAATAGAATTTCATCACCAGATCACATCTGTAAGTATTCGAGATTGTAAATGTACTGTACCTTCTATTATTAGTAGTAGCTATTTGTTTCCCTGTCTTTCAACACTCAACCGAGCACAATGAAGTATCCGCTCATTGGTTTACATTCAGGAGCATATTTATATTTATTATACATTTTCAATGTAAACGATGACAAATATAACAAACAGTATACAAATAAATGAATAGAATGCAAATAATATACAACGCAATTTGAAATTGATTCGAGTGAACAGATAGATCTATGACTATCCAATAACAGCTAGGAAATGTTAATACATAATTGTGTCTAGTGATTTTATTTTATTTTATTCTAATACGGGTCTGAGTCTGAAGAACTCTAGCACTTGAAATAACATCTTACTTATTACAATTGTAATGGTTCACTGTTCGATTTGTAGAATGATTTGCCCCTTTAGCCGTTTACATTTGATAAATTAACTTGAGACATTCTAGATCTGAATTTTGAACATCGAAAATTTTTAAATTGTTCACTGCCATTGACAATTTGTTTAATTTAGATTCCCCTTTATTGCTCATTTATTTTTGTAACCTTGTCACTTGGTGAGGATTTTCATAGTCTTATTGTGGGCGTCATTACTACATCCACACACACACACACACACACACTTGTGTGCCAACTGCTAAATATGCAGCTTTTCCCTCAAAGTTTCATGTCCGCTGAATAGTAAATATAATATATAGGCCTACACCGATCAAAATTGAAGTTCGCTATATGAGATGACTTGCCAAGTTGCGGTCCATGGAACATCGTGGGGAGACTGGAGGGCGTGTGGGCATGGAAGATAATCCAAGGACATATACTATGTTGCATTGCCCAAGGCTAACCAACTTCTCTTTGTCATGGCGAGTTCATTTTATAGAACTAGCAACCTGCAAAATTGCGTAGCCAATAGCAATATAGTTGAACATCTTTACAAGTTTCGAAGTTTCGAGAGCTAGAAGTCCACTGGTATATAGTGACCATTATGTAATTTCACTCAGGTGAAATAGAATCTTTCGAATTTCGAACGTTTTTTAAAATGGTTTTCGAACGCTTTTAGCAAAAAGACACAAACTCAATTACGATACGATGAATGGAATAAGATTGGAACCTAATATCGAAGCCCTAAATCACAGACCAGAAATCAGAAACATTATCTAGTATGGGATGGCAGGCGCGTTATTGCGCGTAATCGAAATTAACATATTTATTTATATTGGGTTTTACGCCGCACTGTACTGACGAATAAGATCTATTGGCATCGATGAATGAGATGATGAGATGAAAATAATTTAATTAGGTTTTTGGATAGTGGGAAGGAGTCGGAACCATTCTAGTATCAACCTGAACGACAGAGAAAAACAACGAAAAACCTCTTGTCAGGATGGTCGACCATATCTGGAATCGAACTCCGGTCTCCTGAATGACTGTTGAGTGTGCTCCACTCGACTACCCGTCTCAGTTGGATGATGGTAAAACAACCTAATCTAACTAGCCTAACCAACTAAGTTACTAACCCAATTCAACCTAAAACTCACAGTTATACCATAGGTTATACTGTATCAATTTGTGTATAGAGCTGATCGGGGATATGATTTGGATGAACATGTATCTGTTTTTGCTTCAACACAAACACACAATGCCAGTGGTATATCAGGTGACCGTATCGAATATACAAGTGTTATGGACCAAGCCAACATATTACTTTTGTCTTTTTTGTAGTTGGGTGTGAAGTGTGAAGAAATATATGGTATGAAAAAAGAGGATATTGCTATCTATTCACGAGTGTTCTGTGCTGTCTTATATTCTTTTATAGCCGCCCTCGGTAGCTCGGTCAGCTGAGGCACCGCTTCAGAAACTGAATCACCGTTGGGCGTGGGTTCGAGTCCCGCATAGGGCATGGGTTTTTGTAAACGTCCTTTCATTTATCATCACTTCATAATTTCATAATCACCTGCTCATTCGTACCCCCGTATAACCTAGCTGTTGGTGGGGTCGTTAAGCAAACAATAATCAATCATTATATTCTTTTATCTTGATTTGAACTTGGAATTCAGAGAATTAAAATGCATCATTGTGGTTCTGATATCCATCATATCTTGAATACAAATTACTTCGGAAGTTTGTTTGTTTGTTTTGTTTTGTATGCACTGTATAGTGTATGTATACGATTTCACGAAGAAGTATAGCGTAAACCAAGGACTTTTCTGCAAATGAATGATTGATTTGATTGATTACTGCTGGCTTAACGACCCCAGCAACAGCTAGGTTATACGGGGGTACGAACGAGCAAGTGATAATGAAACTATGTATTGATGAGTGAAAGGACGTTCACAAAAAGGTATGCCTTATGCGGGACTCGAACCCACGCCCAACGGTTCACTTCAGTTTGTAAAGCGGTGCCTCGACAGCGGGATCCAACTACTTGTTTTCAACGAGGCACTCGTTGCATGTTACAGTGATGTACTGACCAAGACTGAACGCATCACTATTTTCCGTGTTATACTTTGCCGAGAGGATACAGATACAGCAGTTACGACCGCTTCCTTTCCGCTTGTTAATAATCCGTATGCATATCATGAACAATCTAACCTTTTCAATTTTATTTCAATGCTGCTTAACGACCCCACCAACAGCCAAGTTATGTGGAGTGTGGGGGTAGGAATGAGCGGGTGATGATGAAACGATGAAGTGGTAATAGTTGAAAGGACCGTTAAACCCGTACCTCATACGGGACTCGAACCCACGCCCAACCAGACTTCAGTTCCTAATGCAGTAGCAATAGTTGACTGAGCCACGGGGACTGCCTATCTTTATTGAATTACTTCATTAGTCGTTAATCGTTATTACACTGGTATTGAGACTGTATTCAACCGGGCGTGCGTTCGAGTCCCGCATACAGATTTTTTTGGAAAACACTCACCTATTATCCGCTAATTTGTACCCCCAAATGACCTAGCTGTTGTTGAGGTCTTGATCAAATATCAATCTTTTATCAGTTGATCGTTGAAAAAGTAAAAACAAATCATTATGATATGCAGTAGAATAACTTATGGATTAGTAGAAGCTGTGACGCATCCTTGGAGTTAAGTCTACATAATATTCCCGTGAAATAATATCAATCGATTATATGGGCTTTTCTAGCTTTCACTCATAGAATAGGTGACAATTCCTACTCGTAAGCATGTATTTCTGCACGTGACGGTAACCGGAATTATGGAAGACCAAGACCAAATGAGTAAACAGAATGATTAGAGCCTCTATTGTAAACGGGACTAGACCCCAAACTAACTGGAGGTACCGTGATAACTACTCACTATTGTTATATCAACTGGCACAGATTTCTCGTATCTGTGTTAGCAGTGGCGGACAAGAGTTACCGGTACTATACAGAAGCGGAGTATAGTCACTGGTCTGTTATAGACAATTACCAAGTTTGTGAACCTGAATTGATTATTTCTTTGTTTTGGATCAATTTTTCCCAGTTCAATTCGTATGTGGAGGCATTACTTGCATGTGAGCCTCCCTCGGTAGCTCAGTCAGTCAGCTGAGGCACCGCTTCAGAAACTGAAGTCACCGTTGGGCATGGGTTTGAGTCCCGAAAAAGGCATGGGTATTTGTAAACTTCCTCTCACCAATCATCACTTGATAGTTTCATAATCACCTGGTCATTCGTACCCCCGTATAACCTAGCTGTTGGTGGGATCTTGAAGCAAACAATAATCAATCATTATACTTGCATGTACAAATATGTATGCATTTAAATGAACTTGTTGAACGTTTAAAAAAAGTTTCCTATTTATTTCATTGTTTGATTGACGTTAATCAATGTAATGCTGTTCAACTATTTTTTTTTGTTGAATAAATAAATTTTCTTGGCGTATACAATTCTTCTTGTGAATGTGCCCACGACCCTAACGATTTTTTAGGCCTAATGTAGGCCAATTTTGAATGGCAACCAACTTGTTTATGACAACAGTGGCATCGAGGTGATACCATATGTGAGACAAACATTTTTTTGAGCAAGTTTTGTTGACAATAGAGTTTTTCTCTTTAGAATATATTCTAATGGGGTTTTCAAAATTTCTCATCATGTAGGCCTATCTATTTCATTTATTTATTTATTCTCATTTTCGTCCAAGTGGATTACAATTAAAAATGGAACATTTTTAAGTTAATGGGCAGTCAAGGGTAAAATTAAAGATAATGTATCACACACAACAAACAAACAAGAAAATATTCATAAATTGAAGTAAATGGTAGATGCTATTTTTTATCCTTTTTTTTTCATTTTTTTAAAAAGGGAATGAATAAAAACTTGGAAACAATAAACTATACAAAACTATAAAAGTATTTTAACTTTAACTATAAAACTATCATAACTATAAAACTATAAGCCAAAAAACTATACAATTGTAGTCTTATATCCATGGTATATAGTAATGTTGTGATAAAATTTGAAGGGATCAGTTTCCTGTGTAGACCTTTAACAGTTTTCTGTTCACATTATATCTTCACTCTAGTTGACAGCCTAGCAGCAGTCAACGAACTTTGAAGGACATCGCAACCCTGAAACTCAATTTTAAATGATATTGGCTATATTTGTTTCCCTGATTTTAGAGAAAACTGAAAGTCACCATCTCAATTTCAGAAATTATAATTCATTCATTTGTCCTCCAGGACCCGGTCTTCTCTCTGAGTCGTGACGTAGACATTACTCGATTCTGTGTATGTTTCTGCACATAATCGGTACTGTCTACATCAAGACTCATGGTCTCTGAAGGATACAAAAACAAAATGAAATTGATATGATGATTTCCAGTTTTCTGTACAATTTGTGAAAAAGGCATTATTTATTAAAATCTAGTTTGAGGCTTGTGACGTCGCTCATCTGATACATTTCATGTTGTACTCTACTTGACGAAGGATATGACCCTCTATTTCTCACCCTGCACGTGAGAAGGGATGCACCAGGGGTTATATTAGTGCGCAGTTGACCCTAATAAGCGTAGTCCTAAACTTCAAAAATGCAGCTCTTAATTTCAATTTGCGCAGTTGTAAAATTTAGTCTATGTATAATAATGCACTGTAGGCCCTACTAATAACACTAATAATGCATTATGAAGCAACAACCTGAGGCCTACATATTCCCAAATAGTAACAAGATACTTTAAAAAACAAAGTTTTTCAAAAAATTCCCTGCGAGGCTGTGGCTCCCCCACTCCCTCACAGTATCGGTGCGGAACCCACCTCTTTATATAATTTATTTTTTCATATGCGCAGTTCTGAATTTTCACTTATATAACCACTGGGATGCACCTTTCACTTTGCATTGGTGTGGGCCCAAGTATCAGACCCGTAAATGTGAGTATAGCTCAATTGCATTATCAAATAATCTGTGATTGAAACCTCATACGAAGCTGACTAACCACTTGACTACAATATTTACCACTTACATAACCTTAAATATAGTAATAAGTTTAGGTCAAGTTCATAGTCTAATTCTAATCGACTTCTATTAATAGAGAGAAGTTGAGAACCCATTGTGGGCCAAGTAGTTAACTGACTGGAACGTTTTATTATTGCGTCAACTGTCAAGACACTTGTCAACCCACACCTTTTAAACTTTTAGAATTATAGTTCTATCTTCTGTCGTGACAATTCTAAGACGCTCGACACTTTCTGTTAGGTGACTGTAGGTCGGGGAGACTGTTTCGTAATAATAGTTGATGGTTGGATGAACGCCGTCAAATGGCAGAAATCATACCGTCTCATACCGTCTTCACTTTCTGTGATTTGTCAAGACCTCTGGATAGCGTGGGGCACCAGGGCCCAGGCCCACGAGGCCCGGGTCTAGGGCGGCAATATTTCAAGGGACGTCAGCCTCTCAAAAATCAAATGATCGGCATATATATTCACGTTTTGAGATACCAACTAATGCACAGAGAGCATTAAAAACAATGTTTATTTATTTATATTGGGTTTAACGACTCACTCTACTGATGACTACGATCTATTGGCGTCGGTGAATGATATATCAGATGATGGGATGGTGAGATGAGAGGTTATTTTATTAGGTTTTTTTTTGGATAGTGGGGAGAAGTCGGTCGTGGCCTGTTGATAAGGAACCATCCCAGTATTGACTTGAATGACAGAGGGAAACCACGAAAAACCCCTGTCAGAATGGTCGACCATGGCAGGAATCGAACCCCTCTCCTGAATGACAGTTCAGTGATTAACCACTCGACCACGCGTCTCAGTAAAATAATGTTCTGTATTGCTACAGTTTTCTTCTAGTGTACAATGTAGTATTTTTGATATATTTTTGTCCTGCCGTTTAACGAATTGCAATATTATTATTTCAACATATTATCTAGTAACGATCAAAGTGTATAAAATGATGCTTCTCATTGATAGGTCATAGTTATTGTTTTACCAACTCACCCTTATTTCCATTCCATTCTTTTTTTTCCCTCAAATAATTTCTTTTTCATATAACTCTTGATACTCAATTTTTTTTATCACGAAAAAGTTTTGTTTAAATAATGTCTCTATTAAATTTGTTTTACATTTAATCATCTTATTTTTTTAAAAAATAATGCATTGTTTTTATAAATGTTGTTATACTGTGTCCGTGTGGCAACCGTTTTGGCGGCAGTGTTTTAATAAACTTCTCTCTGAACGTGCTTCTGAATAAGAACCTATAGTGCTCGTCATATTTCTGAGATGGTCTGCTATTCTGAATTGATTACTATACTTGAAAGGGGAGGGGTGTAGGGTCAGAAAATGTCGGGCTTATAGGGGCGCAAAACATCTTGATACGACGCTGGTGGGCACATATCCCATCCGGTCAACTCGCATATTTTCTTGGGGCTGCTACTGCTGCATCCTTGTGTATGAACAGTTAACGCACTCCCGTGTATGACTCTCACACGATTGTCAAGTGGGTTATTAGCCGATACGGACACTGAAAGAGAGTAGACGTGTTTTGAATCTCTTCACACTTTTTTAAAGGACATCACAACCCTGAAACTAGATTTTAATGAATAATGCCAATATTTATTTCCTCAATTTAAGAGAAAACTAGAAATCAGCCTCTTAATTTCAGAGATAAGAATCAATTTCTGGTCTTCAAGAGACCATGAGCTATGACGTAGACATTACCGATTCTGCACAGAAACATAAATAGAATCGAGTAATGTCTACGTCACGATTCAGCAGAGGGCCGGGCCCTGGAGACAAATTAATGAATTATTATTTATGAAATTGAGATAGAAATTTCTTGTTTTCTCTACAATTGGCATATGGGAAATGAATATCGTCATTAATCGTGAAGATCTAATTTCCGGGTTGTTATGTCCTTTAAATTTATTTTATCAATACATTAATTCATCAATTATTTATGCATGCACCGAGACGCGTGGCCGAGTGGTAACACACTGAACCGTCATTCGGGAGACCTGGGTTCGATTCCCGCCATGGTCGACCATCCTGACATGGATTTTTCGTGGTTTCCCTCTGTCGTTCAGGTTGATACTGGGATGGTTCCTTAACAACAGGCCACGACCGACTCCTTCCCACCATCCAAAACACCTACTAAAATAACCTTTCATCTCATCATCCCATCATCTCATTCATCATCCACCGACGCCAATAGATCGTAGCCATCAGTATAGTGCGTCGTTAAAACCCATTTAATAATAAATAATTATTTATGCGTGATATTACCCCTCAACCGGCAAACCAACGCAACCCTCATTGCATCAAGCCGGATGTCATAGTGCATGTAGCGGGCGGTGGATGAATGTCAAGACATGGGAATGCTACTGAATGCTATACAGAAGGTGGGCGTGGTTTCAATTTTCAATGTGGTAGTGTATTGAAGGTCACGATTACTACACCAGTTATTCATGTTGGGCTTAACGACGCAGTGTACATGATGACAGATCTATTAGCGTCGGTGAATGATGTGTGAGATGATGGCATGATGAGATGAGAGGTTATTTTTATAAGGTGTTTTTTGGATAGTGCAAAGTGGTCGGTCGTGGCCTCTTGTCAAGGAACCATCCCAGTAATGACCTGAACGACAGAGGGAAACCTCCAAAAACCCCTGTCAGGATGGTCAACCATGACGGGAATCGAACCCCGGTCTCACTTCAAACTGCCAGTCAGAGCCACTCTCACGTTGGTAATTCAGATAATTCTTCAATCCAGAGTAATTTTTCTTGAATTTATCATTTTTATATAAAGTAATTTGTGTATTGTTTAACGAAAATGTCGAATAAAATGAGCCGTTGAGTCGACTGTGGGGGGATTAGACACATATGTGACCTATGAGGCGCATAGACAAGAGATAGCGGTGAATAACGTGAAATTCTTTGTTCAAATACATCTAGGCCCTACATTCGTTTTGTGATAATGCAGTTATCACCCCCGCACTGCTCGACAAGTGGAAGTCTTGAAGGGGGGGGGGGGGGAGGGGGGGAGTCGAGTCAGGCGTCTTATCTATTGTTTATGGTCGTGACTTCTGATAGTAAATTAGGGCTGTCGTTCGATAGAAAAATTACATGCTACCGAAATATCAATATTGAAAATTAATCGATATATCTTAGTTTTCAATCGGTATCGAAAATGGTTCGAAATATATCGTGTAGAAAATATCGAGTCGAAAATGTACAATAATGTTTGGGAAACAGAGTGAATGGTAAATGAACTTGGTCAAGTTCCATCTTTCTTCTGACTCTGGCTATATACCGGTTTTCGGCTTGAGTTTCTCGCACCCCCCCCCCCTCCCCCTTCCCCCTCCCCCTCCACCGTCCCGTACAGTAATTGCCGATAGCACTGTACACGTATATGGTCTATTTGAGTTGATTACAATTTTTTTAATCGATATCAATCATTGTTTCAATACCGTTTTGATCGAGTATTGAATGTTCCAAATCAATCAACTTGATGTCCAAAAATGTCAAATCGATTGGACTCGATATTATCATCATAATATTACATTTTTAAAGATTTGTTCGATACTTATACCACCGATGTTTATACCGCTGGAACACACCTATTTCTAGTGCGCGTACCCTACCAAGTACGATTTAAAAAGTTATCATAATTGTAGATTATTATGTTTCTCCGCTTGCGATTATATTTCAGACTTGTATAACTAAGTATTCCATTTTTAATTTTAATTTTACTGTATAGTCTGTACATTGTAACTTGTTATTATTCATCATTCTCTTTACGATCAGCGAGTTTCATGGTAGAGGTCAAGATTGCAATGATAATAATTGGCTAGAAGGTTGTACGAATGCGTCCGTCTTATTTCATGTTGATCAGTCAAACCGCGCGACCTATGCAGTGCTTAATTACAAAAAATATATATATATTTTTTTTTCAACTGGTGGAAACACTCCCTGGCCCAATTTAATTGGTTATCTGGGTTTGAGATATATATATATATATTTTTTTTTTCAATTGATTCAAAATACAAGCATTATAATATATAGTAATATAGTCATAATATATATATATATATATATATATATATATATATATATACATATATATATATATATATATATATATATATATATATATATATATATACAGTTATATATATATATATATATATATATATATATATATATATATATATATATATATACATATATATATATATATATATATATATATATATATATATATATATATATATATATATATATATATATACATATATAGATAGTAATAATAATGATAATAATGAAAAACACACACAAAGCTCTGTACGAGTGGAATGGAGGTCTTCGCTATCGCTCATCTAATTATCTGCACATATTATTGAAATGCTTTTAGTGTGGTAAAATACGTTTATTTTCTCAATTCGATAAATTGTATCAACTGTATTTTCTGTCAACTCAAATCTACGCTTTAACGTCATCTATCTCAGTATTCAGCCAGCCGGCCGGCAGGAGTGTGTACTGGATGACGTCACTTTACCACTGCTCAACGCTGTCACATGCGCAAGAGCAGACCTTGCCTACTGCGACCATGGCGTTATCCTAGATCACTCCCTCACTCATTGTGCGAAGCAAGACTTCCAGGCGGCAACTATTGCGTGCACTGGCGTGACGTCACTGCCGTACCGACGCTAAATGCATGCAATCACTCCCCTCCCCCCTAACACCAAGCAATCATTCCCCATTCCGCCTACCACCAAAAAACCAAACACGCATCTTTGCGTGTCCAAGCGGGCCTTTTCCAAGCCATTGTCCTACCAAACCTCGGCCCGTAAAATAATTCATGACAGAAAAACTCGAGGCCAAGTTCATATATTATTGATTATTCATTATGCACCTTTGTCCTCGGTTTTCTATCAGTTTCGTGGTCTTCAATTACTTTTTTGTAGATGCCGTCTCATATCTAGATTTATAGTTGCCGTGTAATGGTATAATAACGGTGATACAATTGGAAACCTTGTCTAATAATTGGCGCCCTCGGTAGCTCAATCAACTGGGCACCGGTTTAGGAACTAAAATCACCGTTGGGCGTGGGTTTTATTCCCGCACAAGGCATGGGTTTTTGTGACGATGTCGTCTCACTTATCTTCACTTCATAGTTTCATTTTCACCTACTCATTCGTACCCCCCAATAACCTAGCTATTGGTGGGGTCGGTAAAGAGTCATCATCGATTAATATATGTTATGAATTTTATGTACCTGGATGAAGAATATGAGAAAAGAAATTTGGATAAATGAATATATAACGCTATAATTAAAAATCATATAAACTTGACACTAGACAGTTTATGGAAAATTTGGCGATAAATATGTATACAGACCTATATCGATTTCATTCAAATGTGAATTTTAATTTAAGAACAAATCATCTTATACGTGACCAAAACTAATAATTACAATTAATTGACTAATTAATGAAGTATTTTATTAATTTTCTGGAGATAGGCTAATAGCAAGGACCATGATAAACATACCATGATAAATGTATTGTGACATTCACTCCATATCACTAATTACTTCTTGGTTGTCCCCGGTGCAGTTTGTAGTGCTACCGGCAACACACCATTACAATAAGTGCACAGCGATTATTGTATATTTAATTCATATATTTGTGATCTGCGCGATTACTTGATAGACATGAAACCATGTTTTGCGTGTTCATAATGATATATTTAATGATATATTTATACACTAGTACAATTGACATTCAAATGATTGTATGGGGGAGGTATTAATGGTATATGGGATATGGACGAGTATTGCGTGTAGTATTGTGAATACTATTTCTGCAGTAAAAGTCGATAAATTAGCGATATCTGTTTATGTAGGGCTTATATGACTTCTTTGGCATGACAGAGGATAACAGACTAATTGCAAATGTACAGTAACAGTAATACCATGGGTATATGGTGATGGATACGTTTCACTATCCAGAGGGCATAATAAATAAGTTTGCGTGAAGATATAATATATATAAGAATATAAAGCAGTGATTAAATCAATGAATTGTAAACTGACATCTACAAAATGGCCAATAAACCAGTTAGAACATAAATAAATTATATATTTATTATAGTCCATAAATTATTTTTGAACAAACAAAACAATATGGATATTGGACCTATATGATCTACCCGGTATAATAACTTATAAAGTGTCTATGTATAAATAAGTGTTTGTTTTTCAATTATTATAAAGTAAGTTTATAAAGTACTTTTTCCATTTGCAGAAATAGTAGGTAAATTAACCAACGTGGATTTCTGATTAAGAAATAGACTTTACGGTGTTGGGTGTACCATTATAATTTTGTGACGGCCTATATCGGTTGAAACAAATGTAAAACATAGCTTTTGGTAGAAATTAAGGAAGAACGAATATTCCTCGTCTAGTAAGCTATAAGAAATACCATACACAAGTATAGTTAGTATCAAGTGTATATAGTTCGTTACTCATTTCTACTGTCTCGGGGATTGGTAGGTTCAGAGTCAAGAGTGAAGTATCGTACAGTGGAAGTTTTGATATTGCAAATATTGTGTAATTCGAAATCAGGTCGAACTATAAAACACATGTGTACGACATGAATGTATTTGTATACATTGATTGAGAGGGAATTGGTTGTTGTTGAAATTGTTCCACCGTGCTTCATTTAATTAATTATATTTGTCAGTCTGAGAAAATAGCCTACCAAATATAGTTGATAGTGATTGCATTCGACAGTCTTTGTGGCGCCATGCCCTTTGTAAGTTGTACAGTAGGCAACCTTCCAGTCAAAAGCCCGGTTTCTAACACAAGATCGATAAAAGACCAGACTTGATAGTTTTGGCGTTTGAAATCCTTATTTGTTCGTACCTGATAAACTCAACTATAATATTTACCGTGTCAAAAATTCATTTCACCTCATGGAAAGTCTTGTGCATGTGTATATCGTATGAGCAGTATACCGTATGTAATGTGTGTTGAAATCATTCGAATTGATGATTTTTTTACATGAAACGTTTCTACTATTACTTTTGATCGTTATTCATCAGATCATTGGACATATGCTCCTCCGTTCTTGTCCCTTGGCACAAACTGTCCCTCCCAATTGTTTTCAAATAAAAAAATACACATTTTGTCTAATAACAACAAAAACATACTAACTCACAGAAAAAAATCACTGTTTTTAAAATTTTTTTCTAATATTTATTTATTCGCTTATAATGGACATGCATACATTTTTATGAACAATATAGGTCTATACAAGATGAACCACAGCAAATAAAACAACCACTACATCCACAGTATCCCACAAAACTACAAAGTGTAGTTTATCTGTGGGTTAAACAAATTTTATGTTATCGGTCATATATATGTATATATATATATATATATATATATATATATATATATATATATATATATATTTTTTTTTACATTGGGTTTTAACGACGCACTATACTGATGGCTACGATCTATTGGCGTCGGTGGATGATGAATGAGATGATGGGATGATGAGATGAAAGGTTATTTTATTAGGTGTTTTTAACCCAGATTTATAAACAAAATCAAATATGAACACAATTAAGAAAGAAACAAGGTAATTGATAAGTGATGAATATTAGGTAATACATACAAATTAGGTAATGAATATGAACATAATTAAGAAAGAAATATGGTAATTGAAATATGTGGAAATGGTTGGTTGAATGTTTGAATTGATTCTCTCTGAATGATCGTTATCCTCGTGACTTTTCCGTGGTTTCAATCTCGATTTCTAATATATCTAGGTGTATACACCGACGTACAGACAAGGGCAAGGCCCATAACATGAGCTGTAATTATTAGCTAGATATTTATACGCAAGACGTATGCACTTGTGTCACATGAAATGGAGTTTTCCGAAATTTTAAATTCAATTGAAATATAAGCCCCTACGTATATTTTGCTGTCTTCGTGGCTCAGTCAGCTAATGCGGACTGTGTTAGATACTGAAGTTATCTCGGGTGTGGGTTCGAGTCCCGCATAAGGCATGGGATTTGTTAATGTCCTTTGACTTATTATCATCACTTCATAGTTCTATAATCACCTGCTCATTCGTACCCCCGTATAACCTAGCTGTTGTTTATGAAAATAATCATAGAAAACATTTCATGTAGCAACGTAACAGTCAGTCTCACCCGATATCTTCGAGTTTTTTGAATAAGTCTCCTGAAATCTTTTTGATCATTCTCGGTTACTCATTGGCCTATACCATGTCGTTTTGGCAATGGCTTTTGTAGCCCTCGAAAACCGATCGTTATTCTGGTTACCACGAACAACCTCGCTTCCCTCTCTAAGCAGGCCGTAACACGATTCATCAACTATATCCAATAATATGTATATTTAATTCAATGTGACATTGTTTGAACTTTCAAACTTTAACCACGATAACATGAGTGTGATAACAGGTTAGATCACCAAAACAACTCTATGGAGGCGGTGTTTTGGAATAGAGAGATAGAGAAAGAGAGAGTTACTGTAGTAAAATAATAAAATAAAGCAAACATCTTTTGGTCTGATTCCGAACGCATGCCTTGGGTGTAAAGTGAATTAGGTTATCTTCTCAGAATTGAACCGACTTGAATCTTCGGCTAGTCTGGGGAACCTACATAATGGGAACAGAACATAAATCAATGCTTGAACATATTTTACTCTACTTATGTGGGTGTTTATAGAAACATAATCGACACTTTTCAATTTTCAACTTTTTTCTTGTCTCTTCACCTAGGCCGAGTAACTTTCACTCCTTTACCGCAAATATAACCTTCACGAATAATGATTATGATGATTGTTTGCTTAACAACTCCATCAACAGCTAAGTTATACGGGGGTACAAATGAGCAGGTGATTATCAAACTATGTGTCATATGATTGTCATTAATTTGTCATTACATTTATTTGTATTTTGACCTATGTAGTAGTTATGTGTTCCGCCGCATGTAGCGCGAGGGTTTTTGTTCCAATATGTCTACCTACCAGTTGAGAAGACAAAATGTCATTGCTATAATAATGAACTGTGTGTACTAATACAGTCTAATATCTTTAATGATAACCCGATACTATGAAGTGATGATTAGTGAGAGGACGTTTACAAAAACCCATGCCGCATGCGGGACTTAAACTCAGGCCCAACTTTGACTTCAGTTTCTAAAGCGATGCCTCAGCTTGACTTGAGCAACGAAGGGAGACTGATTCACGAGTAATTGTTTGAATCACATTACGTAACGAAATTGTAAGAACGAGACGTACACCTGTTCACACGTTGTCTGTTTGAGAGGGTTGTTCAACACTATTCGTCACAAAAATAATTATTGAATACCTTGAAATGTGCATCGATGCGTCGATACCTCCATACATTTGTTTTTTCGACTTGCACTTGAAGCCGGGCAATTGTATGCAGTTGATGGAATCGTATTTAGGTGTCTCCCTCAGTAGCTCGGTCAGCTAAGGCACCGCTTTAGAAACTGAAGTCATCGTTGGGCGTGGGTCCGAGTCCCGCATAAGGCATGGGTTTTTGTAAACGTCCTTTCACTTATCATCACACCATAGTTTCATTATCATCTGCTCATCCGTACCCCCGTATGCCGTTGGTGGTGTCGTTTAGCAAACAATAATCGTCGATTTTAAGGTAATTGGTACCAAAAGTAAAAAAGTTTCTGAACCTGGGTTCATAATTCTTTCAAAGAATTCCATCAAGTTTTATCTCTATGACGTTTTATCGCAGCATAATTTCTACCCAACACGTTTTATACAAATTATTTAACTGAGCGAGTCGATCAAGGCTTGATAAAATATCACTTTTACTCGACCTCAAAAAAAAATTCATTTTTATATCCCCTCTAATACCATGCCACCATGAGTTGAGTTTGTGTGGTCTTCATTATGAAAATATATCCGTGCTATACATATATCATATATACAAAACCTTATAAACTATGTAATCTTTATTGGCCGCTGACTGTCAGGAATGTTGAAAAGGATATGCCCAATAATTATTATAAAAAAAATTATGAAAACAAAATACACAATAGTGACAGAAAAAAGTAGATATAATAAGTGAATTAAATACCGGTAACGTGAAAGATGAGCTAGATATAAAGAGAATAATTTGGAATATAATAGTAGCCAATCGTGTTGAAAAATCCCATCTTACCATATAAATCAAAAGTTGTCGATGTTTCCGAAGTATGCTTATATTGTACTCATCAAAGCTGACATACTTTAACTTATAAACTATAATCTGTAAATGAAAAATTACAAAATATACACACAAAAAATGAATTAATTCCCCGGGAACTAACACTAGAGCACTAATCTCTAACTTTAAGGTAGGCTGTACTTTAATACTTGATGATTTCACTCCCCCCCCCCCTCCCCCTTGGCATCTGATATTAATTTGCGTCCCTTGCCTTGTTCAAGCGCAAAGCATGTTTATTGTTCCGTGACGAACTAGATGTACGTTACGTACTACACCAATTGACCATTAATTGCAAACAATCCAGACATAACGGCTTTTCTAATTACTTTAAAGTGTGTTCAGATGTATGCTCCGATATAATTAGAGGGGAATGAACGTATTATCCATCAAACTTGTCATTATTTTATCTAGTCTTATTTGATAGTGCTACTATACGTCTGGATAGAAAAGCTGTAACCGAGACACGTGGCCGAGTGGTAACACACTGAACCGTCATTCGGGAGACCGGGGTTTTATTCCCGCCATGGTCGACCATTCTGACAGGGGTTTTTCGTGGGTCGTTCAGGTTGATACTGGGATGGTTCCTTAACAACAGGCCACGACCGACTCCTTCCCACCATCTAAAACACCTAGTTAAATAACCTTTCATCTCATCATCCCATCATCTCATTCATCATCCGCCGACGCCAATAGATCGTAGCCATCAGTATAGTGCGTCGTTAAAACCCAATATAAAAAAAAGAAAAGCTGTAAATAAGGTAAATTCAATGTCATGTGTATTTATGGACTCGACTGGTCTTCAAGTACCTATATTACATTGACCCCAAAAATTGAGTTGATTAAATATGAATACAGTATTTAATAAATAGCAGAGAATGCCGAAAAAATGATGGTTAATTACCATATATTTTGTGTATACAATGATGGTGTTTATCATATCTAGGTACTTGGCCAGTCGGGCTATTCCAGAGATTCAACTTCAAGCATGTCCAACAATGCTGGATAATAAACTGTATGAGCAGTATGACAGCGAATAAGCCACCCATCCACCAAATACGCATATAATTGTGTTTTCCTTCTTTAAGACAATCTGAACTTTTTGGCTTTTTAGTCCACGGGAGTCAATTTATCGAAATATCAGTTTCTTGGTGATAACTTTTAAACGGTATGAGATATCAAAATTCTAATACGCGAGAAACACAGATAATTATAATAGCTTCAAGATGATATAAGTTATGACTATGTAAGTCACGTTCACGTTGCATAACTGTGAAGCGTCGACAGCTAAAAAAAACACATTTTTTAGCTGTCGACGCTTGACAGTTATGCAACATGACTTGAATAGTCTTAACTTATATCATCTTGAAGCTATTATAATTATCTGTGTTTCTTGCGTATTAGAATTTTGATATCTCATACCTTTCAAAAGTTATCACCAAGAAACTGATATTTCGATAAATTGACTCCCGTGGACTCTTGACTTGCGACAAGTTATTTGGTAGGGGATATCACTAAACTAGTGCCGATACATGCTGTAGGCGATAAATAGCTCTCCATCTTCAAAATCGTAATTATAACACATCTGATTCACAATTATTGATGATTGATGACATGATTGATCACAATTATATAATGTGAGTTTCTTTAAATGTGATTTGACTAATCACATTTAGTTCCGGTTTTGAGCTTATTTGACAAACAAAATTTCTATTAGTTTTTACTGTGTGCTGTACACGAACATTCGTGTTATTGTTTAACACTTTAATGAGCTCACTCATCAACATTTTTCTGTCTCTCAGAAATACTCAGAAATAAGTGAGGCCTAGAGCGGAAATAAGGATCGTCGCCATATTTTGATTGGCCCGCTTTGTATGTCAAGGCGTGCTGATGCAGCGTATTTATCGCCACTATTTAACCATTATCTGAGAGATGGTAAATAGTATTTTATTTTATATTGGGTTTTAACGACGCTCTATACTGATGACTACGATCTATTGGCGTCGGTGGATGATGAATGAGATGATGGAATGATGAGATGAAAGGTTATTTTATTAGGTGTTTTGGATGGTGGGAAGGAGTCGGTCGTGGCCTGTTGTTAAGCAACCACCCCAGCCCAGTATCAACCTGAACGACAGAGGGAAACCACGAAAAAACCTCTCAGGATGGTCAACCATGGCGGGAATCGAACCCCGGTCTCCCGAATGACGGTTTATTGTGTTACCACTTACCACTCGGCCACGCGTCTCGGTAGTAAATAGTAATCTTATTGATACACTATTTATCGTGGTATTTGTTTTTCGCTCGTCAAGAATTCTCGATACGTATTTCAGGTGAAGAATATAAAATATGTTTCTATATGTATTTTTTCAAGATGTTTTCCACCTTCTTCCTGGTCACGAAAAAATGTGAAATATAGCAATATTGCTGCATAATACCGCAAACGCACAATTAATAGAAGAATTTGACATTTTTGTTCAATTCAATTGTATATTTTTTCATTAATTTCGCTTTTACGAGCTATATTCTGTGTTTGTTGGACCATCTTCAAGATAGACCCAAGATGATTCTTTTTTAGGAAATACTTAAACTCCAGTGTACTATTTTGAAATGATTTTGTGCTTGTTTTTCTTTTCAATTCAACCATAAATTCAAATCAAATTCAATTTTTTTTTTCAATTCTTATTTTACTTTGAAATGTCAGAATAATCAACATACAGATATATACATTTATATCATAAAAGAGAGAGAAGAATGCAAATTATGTCGGCCAACTTGTGAAAAAACAAAATAAGAAGCCCGCGTAAGAAAGAATTCTTGTTCTTGGGCAACACAGCGTGAAATGATGTAATATAGTGAAATTAAGTTGAATAAAAGAAAATCAAAGGATTTAAAGCTTACCAAAAATTAATTTGCGTGTGAATAAAAGAAAAAAAAATACAAAACTTGAAAACCTACAAGAATTGTATGTGAAATTAAAAGAGTGTAGGCCTACCAAACAACT
>CAXFZR010000173.1:0-12067 GCA_964007535.1 Brachyptera risi | reverse complement strand
ATGAGCTTAGAAGTATGGCAATCTAGAATGAAAAATAACTTGTCAGCTCAATTTACATCTACAAACCTTGACTTACTTCAAACGTTCAAAAACCTCACCTGCAATTTGTTGATATTTATAGTAACCTGCAACCTGTCGCATAAACACTTTGCAAAACCAATTGATCCAAATATTCAATAAAATGTACACGTTTATTGCGTTTTCTTCATTTATTCTCATTCGATTGTTTTAAAAATCTCTGAAAAGGTGTATAATAGTATTTTTCATATTCTGTGAGAATTTGAGAGCTTTTGAAAAATTCTTGTTTTTCAAGTATTTTTCCTCCGGGTTATTCTTACGAAGATTTTCCAAACTTTCCGATTATTTTCCGGAAAAACCTTCCGACCGATTCCTCTGAATAACAATCTCAACCTATTCTGGTATGACACCAACCTTCAGAAAAAGTTTCAAGTTGATTGATCCATTTCTCTGACCTGTATGCCGCGTATTTTATTACAAAAAAAAAGAACACAAAAACGAAGCCCATCTTTTTCAGGGTGTGAAATGGAAAGCTTCGCTACGCTCATCCAATGAAAGTATTTTGAACGTTATTTTAAATACAATATCATGACGACTCACAATACAAATGTATACAATGTTGAATACAATTATTCTTAATGAATTCTACATGATATAATATTGTCTTTTATAATTTCCTCGGGCTGATGCACCTTGGAAGTTTGGCGCCTCTTTAATGTTTGTCGCCCCAGGCAAGGACCTCGTGGGCCTGTGCCTTGCCTGAATTATAGGGCATTCTTGTAGTAGTATTCCTTCATATACATCCAGTTGTTCAGTCTGGTCTAGGTTGCAGTGTTATGGACATTGTGATATAAGTGATCCAATACGGGATAATACTTTGGGGTCATTCTAGCATTGCAATTAGAATATTCATGCTACAAAAAAGAGTAATTCGTATACTGGCTAGTGCAAGCTTTAATCCTAGTGCTGAAGTATTTCATAAAGATTCATGTAGACCGCTTTTTATACGCTTTAAATACAATACTGTACATTGTAACGAACAATCATCTTACCACACAAAACAATGATGTACACAATCACAACAGCCGAGCCAATAAGGTCTTGAGAGTAATGAGTCATAAACTCACCATGTTTACAAAAGACCCAATATATGCTGGAATCATGACGTATAATGCATTACCAACGTCACTCAAACTTAAAGAAGATGTGTCAACATTTAAGACTGATTTGAAACAATACCTACTAAATAAATGTTTTTATTCTGTAAGTGATTTCTTGACTGAATGTTAGACTGTATTTTATATTGTGAATCGTTTCAAACTGTATCCCATGTATCAATTCTTATATTTTGATACTGTTTTTTTAAATTTTATTCTGACTCATATAACATGTATATATTCAATCGGGATTAATAAAAATGAAATGAAATACTAGAATCAATAATAAGATGCCAATTGGAACATCATTATTGCATTTAGCAAATGTAACATAATATATAGATATCACTAATACAGCTATCGCATGTTTGTGCAACAGTGCAACAGCGCAAAGTGCATTGGCACTTATTAATGGGGACTACACTTTCCCGCTTGAGCATACATTCTGGAGGTATTATTGCAATGCAGCCTTTTCACAGTATAGGTCTATAATGACCGGTACATGTAGCTGAGTGGTTAACGCACTTGCTCCATGTGACCCAGGAGGTAGTGGGCATGTCGAACCTGGTTCGATCCCCGCCACCGTCCATCTTTACAGTTTTTTTTTGTGGTTTCCCTCTGTAGTCTAGGCTAATGCCGCGATGGAAGTCTAGGCTAATGCCGCGATGGCGGTTAACGCACTTGCTCCGTGTGACCCGGGAGGTAGTGGGCATGTCGGACCCGGTTCGATTCCCGCCACCGTCCATCTTTACAGGGGTTTTTCGTGGTTTCCCTCTGTAGTTTAGGCTAATGCCGCGATGGTTCCTACAATATAGGCCACGACTACTTCCTTCCCACTATCCTTCCCATTAGCTATAAAAACCTTCATATCATCATCCCATCATCTCATTAATCATTCATCCGACGCCAATAGATCTTAGTCATCATCACAGTGCGTCGTTAAGACCCAATATAAAAAAAAACGAAAAAGGCCTATAATGCTAATTTTCAACACTCATCACGATCTTGCTGAGAAGTGTTCAGTATTTTCAATCTATTCCTCTATATTATTCTATGTATTTTTTATATTGATTACTATCCTGTTTCATAATATAGTCAGGGACCAATAAGGTTTTTTCTTCTGACATTTGATTAAAACTTGGAATTACAATTTTGTAAAAACAAAAATCTTGTGGCTGTTCAAGTGTACAAATGGAATACAAATATTCGTCATTGTTTGAAATGAGAGAACTATACTACTCATTCTCCTCAATCTTTGCATTTCTTTTAAAAGATTTCATTTGATTTTTCATTTTGCCAAGGGGCCCTAGTTAGGACAGGGGCCCAGCCAGGAATATCCCCCGACCCGCGTACCGGGCCAGTCCGCCTCTGGGAGTAACATATCTCGGTAAGGTAATATATTTGGATGAGCGAAGCGAAGACTCAATTACACCATACCCGAAAAAAAGTACTTTTTTTTTTTTCGCTCCACAGGTCAGACGAAAATTTGAAATCAGTTGAAACTTGGCACACACAAGTGTCATTGTCTAATTCGATACTGTATAGTTTTGAGGCGCGATCGGTTAAACCACTTCTGAGAAAACTCATTTCAAAGTGTTCAAAAATCCCATAAGAAAAGCCCAGAGAAAACAATTCATGAAAAATATTTCATCCAAGAGAATTAAAATTTCCAGCGAATTTTAATCTGATAATGATACACATTATTCCGAACTTTCACTCAAATCGGATCAGCCGTTTTGATGTAAAAAAATATTTAATGTATTTTTATGAGTCATTCAAAGCTATTAAGATACCTATTAAATCTAAGCTACAGGTGACACCACTTAATTGTAAGCGATTAAAACAAAGCCTTCTTTATTATCATAGAAATTATAAATGAAAAATAAGATGGCAGTGATGTGATGGTTTGGATCTCAAGATGTATATATATATATATATATATATATATATATATATATATATATATATATATATATATATATATATATATATATATATATATATATATATATATATATATATATATATATAAGGGTTTTGGTGATTTTTGTAAACGTTTTTTGTTAGATAATTCTTTAAAATATGAGATTGGGATGTCAGCCCTGAAGGATTCCACTCGGATATTCAGGAACCATCTACATAACTAACCATCATCCATCAACGTTCACATTTATTCTATCCTTTCAACCATTAGTGTCATAATTTTGTATTTTATCGTTAATTTTTTCAATTTTTATTCCATTTTCATATCATTTCAATATTCAGTTACATACATTTTTTCTATTATATTTTCTCATGTATTTTATACTGATTGTTATCCTGTGCACTTTGAAGTCAGGGGCCAATAAAGGTTTATATATATAACCAATCCAAAGATAAGTTGATATGTTCCAGCTCATCCATCAACGCGGCAACACATAACGCGTTTTCCTAGTATATATATCTATGGATTGGTACTCCTGATTACCCAGATGATCTAATATTCGCGATGTTGGCAAACATGTGGACCGCATTGCGCTAGAATATTATCCCGACACGCAGGCAACTTGCTTTCTTGATCAACTTGAAGTGTTTGTGCATGAAGGCGCGTGCATTCGTGGCGTGAGAATGTTTATAATTAAACTGAAACCATAGAGAATGCTGAAACGAAACAATTTGGAATAAATATTCCTGTCTTGTTATGAGGTAAAGCTTTCGATATTGTAGCACTTGATTTATTAGACGAGCTTTAGCGAGGATTCAATTTCACGTACTGAAAAAAATTGGTGTTCGTTTTTATGTTTTTTTTTACTGTTTTTTTGTCGGTTCTTCACAGATCAAACGATCACAGATCAAGCTATTAACTTCAAACTTTTTCTCATCATGGTTCCTCATCTAGCTTAGATCTGTATAGTTTTGTGGCATCATCGGGTGGTAACTTACATTTTTATGAATTTTAGAAATTCCAAAAATACTCAGTAAACGAGCTTTAGCGAAGATTCAATTTTACATACTGAAAAAAATTGGTGTTCGTTTTTATGTTTTTTTTTATGATTTTTTGTCGGTTCTCCACAGGTCAAACGGCTACAGCTATTAACTCCAAACTTTTTTCATCACGGTTCCTTATCTAACTTGGATCTGTATAGTCTTGTGGCATTATCGGGTGATAAAGTTTTTCTTATGAATTTTCGAAATTTTAAAAATACCCGTTAGAATGACACGGCGAAAAAAAAGAAAATATTTGTATTTAAAAAAAAAAAAATGAAATTTTGTGTGAAGTTGAACTACATTTTCATACACATTTCTGGAAATTCTCAGTTTGATCGGGTCAGCCATTTTGAAGAAAAACCATAAAATGTGCCAAATTGGTACCACTCGAAGCCGTTTTTACCCATTTCTGAATTAAATGTCACCCAATTGGCAAATATAGGCAAAAGTTTGGCGAAGAAGTCGACATACTATTACTATCCGCTCGTCTAACAACGCATATCTGGCGTTTTCCTAGTTTATAAAAATAAGACTGCTTGAATAGAAGATTGCTTGAATAACAAAACATGATATATAAAAATGTACATAGAGGAAGATGAAATAGTATCGCAATAAAACATGCATACTGTAAAATAACTAATAATATTACTGAAATTATGATTTATTTGAAATAACTAAGAACAAATAATCAGGACAGTTTTAACAGATAATAGGAAGCTATATATGCACCAATTGAGTTCAAAACAGTTATGTCAGTGCCTTCCTGTTTTATTCACAACTCATTTCACTCGTTTGTGTTCATTAATTTGATGGGTTATACTCGCTATTATTTATTTCGTCATGGGTTTCTTGATAGTTTTGATAGATCCGTAGACAAATTAGATTCTATTTTTTTTCATCTTAACGATTGATCCGATTTAGGCAAAACTTTAGAATCGGAATTATGTGTATCATTATTGCACTGAAATTTCGTGAGAAATTTGAATTTGAATTCATTCTAAGGAAATTTTCTTCCTAAATTTTCTTTTCTGGGTTATTCTTATGTTTTTCCTATGTTGTTCTTATGTTCTTATGTTGTCCTTAAGTTCTTATGTTGTTCTTATGTTCTTATTTTCTAATGTTCATTATTTTCGTACCTTAACTAATAATTAACTTATTCTTATTCAATCGTTGGTGCTACCGTCTCTAAGACCCGGTATTACCAAGTCCAGATAGCCTTTATCTGACAGTTCAAAGTTTTCATCACCATGGTTACCTATGCCATTTGTTTTCACCAACTCGCAGATAAATACTAACTGGCCGTGGCAATACCGGGCCTAAATGAAATATACAATTATAATTTCAATAGCCGACCTGACCCAACACCTAATGTCTACATAACTGTTTGGGGCTCCAAGCCAAGTTAAAAAGGGCGGGCCCCCCTCGCCCTGTGGGCCAGTCCGCCCCTGAATCGATCCTTTCTATGTGATCTATCTATCGTTCAAAACGGAATAGAACTTAATTCCCGAGTCGGTCGTAAAAAGCCACAGAGAAAATATTGACGAATGGGAAGCTTAAAAACACCCACTCCTACATCCCTGAGGCCACGCGGTTGTGTGGTGTATCATCACGTACTATTAAAATGTGCATTCAAAACATGTCCGAGTTAGAAAGTTCACCGAAATTTCGAATGAATATATATTTTTTACCAGGCAAACACAGCATATGCGTTGTAAGATGAGCGAGATATCTGGTACATCAGAGTCGTGTAAATAGTTATACCTTCACTTTTTTATATATTGGGTTTTAACGACGCACTGTAATGATGACTGAGATCTATTGGCGTCGGATGAATGATTAATGAGATGATGCGATGATGAGATGAAGGTTTTATAGGTAATGGAAAGGATAGTGGGAAGGAAGCGGTCGTGGCCTATATTGTGGGAACCATCCCGGCATTAGCCTAGACTACAGAGGGAAACCACGAAAAACCCCTGTAAAGATGGACGGTGGCGGGGATCGAACCGGGTCCGATATATCCCTTCACCTCCCGGATCACACGAAGCAAGTGCGCTAACCACTCAGCTACTGTGCCGGTATATATACCTCCACTACTTTATCGACTGTGGTTTAATTATAAACTACACACCTTGACGCATATAAAATATACTCCATTGTTGAGCAAATATCGAATCTAGAAAGCAGAGAATCTTGACAACTTAATTTTGCTATTATTTCTATATCTATTTGATGAATGACACCCGTTTATTAAATTATTCTCTTCAAAACGGCTGATTCGAATTGCACACACACAATCATTACTCATGTTTACACATTCAGAGGGAATTGTATTTTTTTGAGAGAGATTTTATTTTTGAAATTTTCTGAAATTTTGAGATGGTATTTCTCAAAATTGGTTCAACCGACTCGACCAAAAACCTACAAAGTTCTGAGTTGAATAAATTTGCGTGTAAATAAAAAGTTTCATGTTGATCAGTCGGACCCTGCGACCTGTAGAGAGCTTGAAAACAAACAGAAAAAAATACACGCAGACAAAGCTCCATAAGAGTAGGATGGAGTTCTTCGCATTCGCTCATCTAATTATTGGACGAAAGAAGCGAAGACTCAATTTCACATTAGGCCTACTCGAAAAAGAGTTTATTTTTTCGCTCTTCAAATGTCAAACGGAAGTACATTTCTGGAATGGTTCCTTAACAACAGGCCACGACTGTCTCCTTGTCAATATCAAAAAAACACCTGATAAAATAACCTTTCATCTCATCGTCCCACCATCTCATACATCATTCACCGACGCCAATAGATTACAGTCATCGGAAGGAGTGCGTCGTTAAACCCATAAATATAATCTAAATAAATAAATAATAAAATTTAATTAATTAACACCTAGGATTTTGCTGCATAGAAATACGATTAGGTTTGCCAATGACAAGAATAAATACATATACTGACGAATAAAATGATTGTATATCATTATTCAGCATAAAAAAAAGAGTTACTTGAAGGAAAATAACATAAACATAGCAATAACATGAAGGAATTCAGATAAGCTATTAATTTTAACTAGGATGGAGGTGCCGGGTTATATTATGATCGTTGCACAATTGTACTAAAGTGGCTTGGTTTAACGAGGACATTCGATGAATCCAGCTATCAGTGATCAATGAAAACTCACCTCTGTTATGTAAACAATCATTAGACGAGCTTTAGCGAGGATTCAATTTGACATACTGAAAAAAATTGGTGTTCGTTTTTTTTTTTTTTTTATGTTTTTTTGTCGGTTCTCCACAGGTCAAACGGCTACAGCTATCAACTTCAAACTTTTTTTCTTTTTTCGTCATGGTTCTTCATCTAACTTAGATCTGTATAGTTTTGTGGCATTATCGGGTGATAACTTTTTTTTATGAATTTTAGAAATTTCAAAAATCCCCATTAGAATAACCCGGAGGAAAATACTTGGAAAATCAAAATTTTTCAAGACCTCTCAAATTTTCGCCGAATATAAAGGAAACTATTAAGCACATTTTGAGAGATTTTTCGCATCAATCGGATGAGAAATAACGAAGAAAACGCATTTATAAATCATTTTCCCATCAATTTAGGCTATTACGGGAACCAATTAAATCTATAGCAACAAGTGTCACTAATTAATTCAAAACGATTGAAATGAATGAAGAAGAAGGCCGTGACATAACTGATTCTCGTAAGGTTTTTGAACGTTTGGAGTGATCCAAGGTCTGTAGATGTAGATTGGGTTGACAAATTATTTTTCATTCTAGATTTCTATACCCCTAAGCTCGTCTAACAACGCGCATCCCGCGTTTTCCTAGTTATGTTCATTAGACGAGATTTAGCGAGGATTCAATTTGACATACTGAAAAAAATTGGTGTTCGTTTTTATGTTTTTTTTGTTTTCATGTTATTTTGTCGGTTCTCCACAGGTCAAACGGCTACAGCTATCAACTTCAAACTGTTTTTTGTTATGGTTGCTCATCTAACTTGGGTCTGTATAGTTTTGTGGCATTATCGGGTGATAAGTTTCATTTTTATGAATTTCAGAAATTTCAAAATTACCCGTTAGAATAACACGGCGGGAAAAAAATGAAAATATTTTAATTTGGAAAAAAAATGAAATTTTGTGTGAAGTTGAATTACATTTTGATACACATTTTTGAAAATTCTCAGCTTGATCGGGTCAGCCATTTTGAAGAAAAAATATGAAATTGGTACCACTCGAAGCAGTTTTTACCCATTTATAATTTGAATGTCACCCAATTGGCGAATTTAGGCAAAAGTTTGGCAAAGAAGTCGAAATACTAATACTTTCCGCTCGTCTAACAACGCTTATATAGCGTTTTCCTAGTTATATTATACTAGGAAAACGCTATATACGCGTTGTTAGACGAGCGGAAAGTAATATAGCATGTCGACTTGATTGCCAAACTTTTGCCTAAATTCGCCAATTGGGTAACATTTTAGTTATAAATGGGTAAAAACGGCCTCGATCTGTACCAATTTAGCACATTACATGTTTTTTCTTCAAAATGGCTGACCCGATCAAGCTGAGAATTTCCATTAAATGTGCATCAAGATGTTATTCAACTCCACACAAAATTTCAATGTTTTTGAAAATACAATTTTTTTTTTCCGCCGTGTTATTCTAATGGGTATTTTTGAAATTTCTAAAATTCATAAAAAAAGTTGATATCCGATAATGCCACAAAACTATACAGATCTAACTTAGATAAGGAACTATGATGAAAAAAAGTTTCAAATTGATAGCTGTAGCCGTTTGACCTGTGGAGAACCGACAAAAAAACATGAAAAAAAAAACAT
The DNA here is from genome assembly GCA_964007535.1 of Brachyptera risi. Lineage (NCBI taxonomy): Eukaryota > Metazoa > Arthropoda > Insecta > Plecoptera > Taeniopterygidae > Brachyptera > Brachyptera risi. The sequence continues at coordinate 3,092 of CAXFZR010000173.1, read as the reverse complement.
AAAAACGAACGCCAACTTTTTTCAGTATGTCAAATTGAATCCTCACTTAAGCTCATCCAATTAAACTATCACATACTCACATATACACTTTCAAACCATGAAATTTATTAATTGGACACATTATCTTGAATTGTATCAGTAATTCTGTATTTGTTATTCTGTATTAACTAATTTTTCCATACAGTTATGAGGATAATTTCAATTTTTTTTCTATTTACAACAGCTGACGCACTATACTGATGGCTACGATCTATTGGCGTCGGTGAATGATGAATGAGATGAAGGGAAGGATGAGATTGAAAGGTTATTCTATCATGTGTTTTTGAATAGTGGGAAGGAACCGGTCGTGGCCTGTTGTTAAGGAACCACCCCAGTATTGACCGGAACGACAGAGGGAAACCACGATGCACCCCTGTCAGGATGGTCGGCCATGGCGGGAATCGAACCCCGGTCTCCCGAATGACGATTCAGTGTTACCACTCGGCCACGCGTCTCGGTTACAGTATTTTTTAAAACCTCTCCTTCACGTCCAAGCATATCAATACCACATTTACATTCTACACGGACACTTTGTACTTCGTGTTTGTTCGGATATCCGACACGAAGCGACACGAAGAGACTGCGAGGTTTGAGCACGTGGGACAGGAAGATATCTATGGTCTTTGACAATTACGTCCACTTTTCATCAGCAAACAAGAACAACAGTCGGGCATGCGCACATCGGAGTCTATTATCTTAACACGCTGCAGACGTGATGAACAAAGGGGATGACTGGATCGCATACGGTCGTTCGGCAATTTACTTTAAGAGTCCACGGGAGTCGATTAGGAGGCCGCAGGCGCTCTACACGGGCTCGTTGTTCGCTCGCTTCAGACTCGAGTTTAACATGCATCGTGTGCTAGGCGCAGCCCATAGACTAGCCCGCCGAACTCATATTCAAGTAAACGCCGTTAATTCCCTTACTCACACTTTTGATATATTTCACAGTCTATATTTTTTTTCGGTGTTCAAAAATATATATATAGGTTTTCGTAAACTAGAAATTTTTTCATTTTCCATTTGAAGAATTTGAAAAATTACAAATTTTTAGACGAGCTTTAGCGAGGAGTTAATTTGACATACTGAAAAAAATTGGTGTTCGTTTTTATGTTTTTTTTTTTTTTTTTTTTTTTTATGTTTTTTTGTCGGTTCTCCACAGGTCAAACGGCTACAGCTATCAACTTCAAACTTTTTTTCGTCATGGCTCCTCATCTAACTTAGATCTGTATAGTTTTGTGGCATTATCGGGTGGTAACTTTTTTTTTTATGAATTTTAGAAATTTCAAAAATCCTCATTAGAATAACCCGGAGGAAAATACTTGAAAAATCAAAATTTTTCAAGACCTCTCAAATTTTCGCCGAATATAAAGGAAACTATTAAGCACATTTTGAGAGATTTTTTGCATCAATCGGATGAGAAATAACGAAGAAAACGCATTTATAAAACATTTTCCCATCAATTTAGGCTATTACGGGAACCAATTAAATCTATAGCAACAAGTGTCACCAATTGATTCAAAACAATTGAAATGAATGAAGAGGAAGGCCGTGACATAACTGATTCTCGTAAGGTTTTTGAACGTTTGGAGTGATCCAAGGTCTGTAGATGTAGATTGGGTTGACAAATTATTTTTCATTCTAGATTTCTATACCCCTAAGCTCGTCTAACAACGCGCATCCCGCGTTTTCCTAGTTAGTTCAAAATTCTGTGAATGCGATAATCTCCGTTTTTTCAATTATTAACAGAATGCAAAAACAATCATATTGATATCTCAAAAATTACGGCCGTGAGAGTTTGCGGCGTGAAATACGAGAGCCTGCGGCCTCTCAAGCGAAATATCAGTTTTTTGGTGATAACTTCTGAACGGTATGAGATATCGAAATTATAATACGCGAGAAACACAGGTAATTATAATAGCTTCAAGATGATATAAGTTATAACTATTTAAGTCATGTCGCATAACTGTCAAGCGTATACAGCTGAAAAAACACATTTTCTAGCTGAATGCACTTGACAGTAATGCGACATGACTTGAATAGTTAAAACTTATATCATCTTGAAGCCATTATAATTATCTGTGTTTCTCGTGTATCATAATTTCGATATCTCATACCGTTCAGAAGTTTTCACCAAAAAACTGATATTTCGCTAAATCGACTCCCGTGGACTCTTGACACCATTGAAACTGTATTTCAGTAAAGAAAACGATATAATTATTTCCTCAATTTTAGATAATTTACCATCATTCATAATCTCAACTTTAGATATCATAATTTATTTATTTGTCCTCCAGGACCCGGCCCTTGAGTCGTGACGTAGACATTACTCGATTCTGTTCATGTTTCTATACAGAATCGCTAATGCCTACGTCATGACTTAAGACCTCTAGAGGATGACAAATTAATACAAATTTCTGAAATCCAGATGACAATTTCTGAATTCTTTTAAAATGGGGGACACGAACATCGCATCATTCATTGAATCTAGCTCCAGAGTTGTGGAGTCCTTTGAGGGGGGACACCACTGAAATTCCCAAGTTCTACATTCTACACTCTATTGAATCGATAGTTTTTTCAAATTATGGTCTCACATTACTCACAAAAAGATGTAGAAAATGTTAAGTTATATCTTCTTTCTCATTTTTTTTTTTCAATTGAAACATGAATTTTTTTGTTGCCATGGAGAAACATTTTTCTAGGAAACGGCTTGAGATGGATAGTTTACAAAACATGCACAGTGTACTTTATAAACATGTACTTTAAAATTCTTTCTGTAGGAATGACAAATCGATTAATCTCACACATATTTTCTAATCGCAGTTATTCAATAACTTCTTATATTCTACAACTGTTTGATGCATGCTATTTCCCAGATATACTGATAATGATGCATATACCTTCATTCATTGACTAGTTTCTGGTTCATAAGATACACACACACATTTGTGAAGGACAGGGCAATCCGCAAAAAGAAAGAGAAAAAAAACAAAAAGAAGGGCAATCCGCGAATGACACTTTACCATCTACCATCGGCTCTCAAATATATATATATA
>CAXFZR010000172.1:5000-12500 GCA_964007535.1 Brachyptera risi | reverse complement strand
TAGGTAGCTGATACTGTGGGCAGGCAGACGGGCAAACAAGTTTTAGGCTGGGCGAGCAGCTAGCGGGATGGATGGATCGAGCAGGCAGGGACTCTAGTTTTGTTCAAATTTCTCGAGACGAGCTCGACGCTGGGCCATTCGATCTGACCCGAGTGCCGACGAAAATTCAATCGGGGACTCTAAGTTTCTCAAAACAAGCTCTGAGGTGTGTAGAGAGTTCATTCCTGGCATATCTGATTCTATTCACTCTTCCAATCCGAACCGATCCTAGTCAAGTTCCTCACGACCCTCTAGACATCAAACCACACCGGAGTGATGTCTAGAGGGCCGTGCTCCGAAAAAATTTTTCTCATAGTGCTCTTCATATGGGAATTTAACATTGAAAAGTTCTTATAGTGCTCTTTCACATTATTTTCTCATAGTGCTCTTCGGTTTCGGGAATTTAACATTGGAAATTTCTCATAGTGCTCGTACGACATTTTTTTCTAACAGTGCTCTTCGACTCCGAGACTGTTCGATCGGCCTTATGGGAGTTTAACATTGAAAAGTTCTTATAGTGCTCGTACGACATTTTTTTCTAACAGTGCTCTTACAACCTTATTTTCTCATCTCCGAGACTGTTCGATCGGCCTTATGGGAATTTAACATTGAAAAGTTCTTATAGTGCTCGTACGACATTTTTTTCTAACAGTGCTCTTACAACCTTATTTTCTCATCTCCGAGACTGTTCGATCGGCCTTATGGGAATTTAACATTGAAAAGTTCTTATAGTGCTCGTACGACATTTTTTTCTAACAGTGCTCTTACAACCTTAATTTCTCATCTCCGAGACTGTTCGATCGGCCTTATGGGAATTTAACATTGAAAAGTTCTTATAGTGCTCTTGCACATTATTTTCTCATAGTGCTCGTCGCTTTCGGGACTTGTGATTTTTCGATCGGTCTTATGGCAATTTAACATTGGCAATTTCTTATAGTGCTTTTACGACATATTTTTCTAACAGTGCTCTTCGGCTTCGTTACTTGGCGTTTTTTGATCTTCATACACTTCTGATCCGATGTTGCACGACATTTATCGTCAGTCGAACTCGTGATGAAGATCGGGGTAGTGTATGCGAAAAGCACCCCGGTATGTTTTCCAAATCGAAAAGAAGAATTAACAAATCCAGTTGAAGATTCGTTTATGAATAACTCGTAAACCGTTCGTTTGAACGATAATCTACAAGAACAAGTTCATGATTGCTTTCTGGATGTGATTACGATGTCTCCATCATGCAACTTGGTCTCAAACTAAGAATAGATCACTCATGTATTATTCCTGATGACTTACGAATAATTGTGAAACTTTCATCTTCATACACTTCTGATCCGATGATGCAAGACATTTATCGTCAGTCGAACTCGTGATGGAGATCGGGGTAGTGTATGCGAAAAGCACCCCGGTATGTTTTCCAAATCGAAAAGAAGAATTAACAAATCCAGTTGAAGATTCGTTTATGAATAACTCGTAAACCGTTCGTTTGAACGATAATCTACAAGAACAAGTTCATGATTGCTTTCTGGATGTGATTACGATGTCTCCATCATGCAACTTGGTCTCAAACTAAGAATAGATCACTCATGTATTATTCCTGATGACTTACGAATAATTGTGAAACTTTCATCTTCGTACACTTCTGATCCGATGATGCAAGACATTTATCGTCAGTCGAACTCGTGATGGAGATCGGGGTAGTGTATGCGAAAAGCACCCCGGTATGTTTTCCAAATCGAAGAAAAGAAGAATTAACAAATCCAGTTGAAGATTCGTTTATGAATAACTCGTAAACCGTTCGTTTGAACGATAATCTACAAGAACAAGTTCATGATTGCTTTCTGGATGTGATTACGATGTCTCCATCATGCAACTTGGTCTCAAACTAAGAATAGATCACTCATGTATTATTCCTGATGACTTACGAATAATTGTGAAACTTTCATCTTCGTACACTTCTGATCCGATGATGCAAGACATTTATCGTCAGTCGAACTCGTGATGGAGATCGGGGTAGTGTATGCGAAAAGCACCCCGGTATGTTTTCCAAATCGAAAAGAAGAATTAACAAATCCAGTTGAAGATTCGTTTATGAATAACTCGTAAACCGTTCGTTTGAACGATAATCTACAAGAACAAGTTCATGATTGCTTTCTGGATGTGATTACGATGTCTCCATCATGCAACTTGGTCTCAAACTAAGAATAGATCACTCATGTATTATTCCTGATGACTTACGAATAATTGTGAAACTTTCATCTTCGTACACTTCTGATCCGATGATGCAAGACATTTATCGTCAGTCGAACTCGTGATGGAGATCGGGGTAGTGTATGCGAAAAGCACCCCGGTATGTTTTCCAAATCGAAAAGAAGAATTAACAAATCCAGTTGAAGATTCGTTTATGAATAACTCGTAAACCGTTCGTTTGAACGATAATCTACAAGAACAAGTTCATGATTGCTTTCTGGATGTGATTACGATGTCTCCATCATGCAACTTGGTCTCAAACTAAGAATAGATCACTCATGTATTATTCCTGATGACTTACGAATAATTGTGAAACTTTCATCTTCATACACTTCTGATCCGATGATGCAAGACATTTATCGTCAGTCGAACTCGTGATGGAGATCGGGGTAGTGTATGCGAAAAGCACCCCGGTATGTTTTCCAAATCGAAAAGAAAAATTAACTTATGGCCTTATGGGAATTTAACATTGAAAAGTTCTTATAGTGCTCGTACGACATTTTTTTCTAACAGTGCTCTTACAACCTTATTTTCTCATCTCCGAGACTGTTCGATCGGCCTTATGGGAATTTAACATTGAAAAGTTCTTATAGTGCTCGTACGACATTTTTTTCTAACAGTGCTCTTACAACCTCAATTTCTCATCTCCGAGACTGTTCGATCGGCCTTATGGGAATTTAACATTGAAAAGTTCTTATAGTGCTCGTACGACATTTTTTTCTAACAGTGCTCTTACAACCTTATTTTCTCATCTCCGAGACTGTTCGATCGGCCTTATGGGAATTTAACATTGAAAAGTTCTTATAGTGCTCGTACGACATTTTTTTCTAACAGTGCTCTTACAACCTCAATTTCTCATCTCCGAGACTGTTCGATCGGCCTTATGGGAATTTAACATTGAAAAGTTCTTATAGTGCTCGTACGACATTTTTTTCTAACAGTGCTCTTACAACCTTATTTTCTCATCTCCGAGACTGTTCGATCGGCCTTATGGGAATTTAACATTGAAAAGTTCTTATAGTGCTCGTACGACATTTTTTTCTAACAGTGCTCTTCGGCTTCGGGACTTGGCGTTTTTCGATCAGTCTTATGAGAATTTAACATTGGAAATTTCTCATAGTGCTCTTACAACCTTATTTTCTCATCTCCGAGACTGTTCGATCGGCCTTATGGGAATTTAACATTGAAAAGTTCTTATAGTGCTCGTACGACATTTTTTTCTAACAGTGCTCTTACAACCTTAATTTCTCATCTCCGAGACTGTTCGATCGGCCTTATGGGAATTTAACATTGAAAAGTTCTTATAGTGCTCGTACGACATTTTTTTCTAACAGTGCTCTTACAACCTCAATTTCTCACCTCCGAGACTGTTCGATCGGCCTTATGGGAATTTAACATTGAAAAGTTCTTATAGTGCTCGTACGACATTTTTTTCTAACAGTGCTCTTGGGCTACGGTACTTGGTGTTTTCCGATCGGTCTTATGAGAATTTAACATTGGAAATTTCCCATAGTGCTCTTACGACATTAGTTTCTCATGGTGCTCTTCGACTCCGAGACTGTTCGATCGGCCTTATGGGAATTTAACATTGAAAAGTTCTTATAGTGCTCGTACGACATTTTTTTTTGTGGGAATTCAACATGGAAGACAACTTATAATTGATGTGTAAGTCGCATATATGCAACGTCCGCGCCGGAGACAAGCCGACGGTTTGACTCATCGCCGAGTCGCCAATGTGCGACTTTCCCCCCGGGTTAGTGCGACGTTTTTATCATTTTTTCGGGGTCTCAACGGCGTTCCGTAATGATCACCAAGGTTTATTGGTGCCGGCGTTTTTCTCTCGAAAATACAGAAAGACAAGCGTATGGCTTATCTCGATGAAGTCGCACATTGGCGACGCCCACGGGACTTGTGTTTGTTTTCACTCGATATGAGACTCTGTCATAGAATCGACAAGAAGGGTGCCAGAAAGACGAGTGTTCGACTCCCGGGCCAGTGACGAGCTTTCCTCACGAAGCAAGTGCGCTAACGACTCGGCCACTGTGCCGGTGGCCCACCGCTTGGGTGGTGAAAAAAGTGATCGAGACGCGTGGCCGAGAGTGGTAACACTCTGAACCGTCATTCGGGAGACCGGGGTTCGATTCCCGCCATGGTCGACCATTCTGACAGGGGTTTTTCGTGGTTATTCATCATCATTCACCGACGCCAATAGATCGTAGCCATCGGTATGGTGCGTCGTTGAAACGTCGTGAAAATGTTACCTTTTTGCTGAAACCCACGTTGCCAATGTCATGTGAGAAAGAAAAAAAAATCGAAATTTCCGAAAAAAAAATTGAAAAAAACCAAAAAAATGAAAATAAAAATAAAAATTGTCCCATCGAGTTTTTTTTCGGTTTAGTTTTGCGGAAAAATGTTCTGTGAGAGAAAAAAAAAAATCAAAATTTTTTTGGGGAAAATTTGGAAAAAAAAAAATTTGGAAAAAAAAAAAAAGGACTCTGCCAAAATTTGGACTTGGGGTTAGGTTGGTAGAGCACTGTTAGCCCTAAGGTTGGTCGAGCACTATGATTTTAGAAAAGTCGAAAACTGTCCAAAAGTCGAAATGCCGGTCGATGGGCACTTCTGTACCATTTTGTCGGACTTATAACCAACTGTGCTCGTTTCCCAGGCTGGAGCTCAGCTCGAGTCCGAGGGCCAAATAATGGCGGTGAAATTTTCATTCTGTACCATTTTGTCGGACTTATAACTCACTGTGCATGAAAATCGACGAAATATCTTCTATAAGGGGCAGTACCTAGAGCCGAAGCCAAAAGCCCGGCAGCCGAAAGCGAATGCAGGTTAAGTTCTGGTATCGCGCTTCTTCTAGGGATGCCCCCCAAAAACGCAAAGGTCTATGAAACAATATATGCGATCGAACGCAATTTTCGATCGACCGACGAAGCTTGATCGATCGTCGAACCGGTAATGTTGGGTTAGCTGGGCCTCAAACATTTGCCGAGACGAGTATGGTTTCGCGGCAACGCTGCCACTCGCACGCGGTATCGTCGACCACGGTCGGACGAAATGAAAACGCAATGGTCCGAGGCTGGGCTCGGTCGGCGGGGATAGTACCTAGAGCCGGAGCCAAAAGCCCGGCAGCAGAAAGCGAATGCAGGTTAAGTTCTGGTATCGCTCTTCTTCTAGGGAAGCCCCCCAAAAACGCAAAGGTCTATGAAACAATATGTGCGATCGAACGCAATTTTCGATCGACCGACGAAGCTTGATCGATCGTCGAACCGGTAATGTTGGGTTAGCTTGGCCTCAAACATTTGCCGAGACGAGTATGGTTTCGCGGCAACGCTGCCACTCGCACGCGGTATCGTCGACCACGGTCGGACGAAATGAAAACGCAATGGTCCGAGGCTGGGCTCGGTCGGCGGGGACAGTACCTAGAGCCGGAGCCAAAAGCCCGGCAGCAGAAAGCGAATGCAGGTTAAGTTCTGGTATCGCTCTTCTTCTAGGGAAGCCCCCCAAAAACGCAAAGGTCTATGAAACAATATGTGCGATCGAACGCAATTTTCGATCGACCGACGAAGCTTGATCGATCGTCGAACCGGTAATGTTGGGTTAGCTTGGCCTCAAACATTTGCCGAGACGAGTATGGTTTCGCGGCAACGCTGCCACTCGCACGCGGTATCGTCGACCACGGTCGGACGAAATGAAAACGCAATGGTCCGAGGCTGGGCTCGGTCGGCGGGGATAGTACCTAGAGCCGGAGCCAAAAGCCCGGCAGCAGAAAGCGAATGCAGGTTAAGTTCTGGTATCGCTCTTCTTCTAGGGAAACCCCGCCGGGAACACAGTGGTCTAGGAACACGGTCGGACGAAATGAACACGCAATGGTCCGAGGCTGGGCTCGGTCGACGGGGGTAGTACCTAGAGCCGGAGCCAAAAGCCCGGCAGCAGAAAGCGAATGCAGGTTAAGTTCTGGTATCGCTCTTCTTCTAGGGAAACCCCCCGGGAACACAGTGGTCTAGGAACACGGTCGGACGAAATGAAAACGCAATGGTCCGAGGCTGGGCTCGGTCGACGGGGATAGTACCTAGAGCCGGAGCCAAAAGCCCGGCAGCAGAAAGCGAATGCAGGTTAAGTTCTGGTATCGCTCTTCTTCTAGGGAAACCCCCCGGGAACACAGTGGTCGCAATGCAGTCGCTTGCCCAGTGGACCCCGACATTACTTGGGATAAACGAGAAAGCGAGGTTTCTGTTCGATGCCATAACCTAAAGAGAGTGAGGATATGGCTAGAACCCGGCAATGCCGTGAGCTCCCTGCGAGAGCAGCGTTCACTGGCGGCAAATGGTAGCGAGCAGAGTGTAGGTTCGCCACGAACCGAGCGGAAATGAATATCGAGAGATTGAACCGACATATGTGCTTGCACATACCGAGGAAATGAGAGATTTGACGTACGAAACGCAATTTGAATGCGAGTCGGCCGGGCGCGAGTGGCGTCCGCGGTTTCGACCGCTCGATCATCTGAAAATAGAATAAAATGGGGTCGGCCCCGGGCGCACGTGGCGTCCGCGGTACCGACCGCAGAGCTGGAGCAAGCTCTCTGGTTGATCCTGCCAGTAGTGATATGCTTGTCCCAAAGATTAAGCCATGCAAGTCTAAGTGCAAGCCAAAAAAATACGGTGAAACCGCGAATGGCTCATTAAATCAGTTATGGTTCCTTAGATATGAGACCTATAGTACGTGGATAACTGTGGTAATTCTAGAGCTAATACATGCAAACAAAGTTCCGACTCGAGAGGGGAAGAACGCTCTTATTAGATCAAAACCAATCGGCGGCGCTTCGGCGTTGGTCGCATTGATTTGGTGACTCTGGATAACCACTAAGCGGATCGCACGGTCTCGCACCGGCGACGCATCTAACAAATGTCTGCCTTATCAACTGTCGATGGTGCGTTCTACGCCTACCATGGTTGTAACGGGTAACGGGGAATCAGGGTTCGATTCCGGAGAGGGAGCCTGAGAAACGGCTACCACATCTAAGGAAGGCAGCAGGCGCGCAAATTACCCACTCCCGGCACGGGGAGGTAGTGACGAAAAAATACCGATACGGGACTCATCCGAGGCCTCGTAATCGGAATGGGTGGAACATAAATACATTGACGAGTATCCATTGGAGGGCAAGTCTGGTGCCAGCAGCCGCGGTAATTCCAGCTCCAATAGCGTATATTAAAG
>CAXFZR010000171.1:0-15000 GCA_964007535.1 Brachyptera risi | reverse complement strand
AGAGAGAGAGAGAGTGAGAGAGAGAGAGAGAGAGAGAGAGAGAGAGAGAGAGAGAGAGAGAGGGAGAGAGAGAAAGTGTGTACCGGTATTTAAGTATTCCTCATGTATTTGTAAGTGACTATATAGTATGGTCCATTGACACTGAATCGACAAGTTTACTAACGAAAAAGAATGTTTCATCATGAACCTAATAAGAAAAGAAGAAACAGTATCATTATCCATCTGCATCAGTAAGTTTGTGATGGATGTTAGATTTCAAGAGTTGCAATCTCTGTTCTAGTTTCACTAACAGTAACACACAAAGAAAACGTTCGTAAGATTAAATCGACTCTATTATTCACTCAGTACAGTTGTATATTGACAATAGGTAAGTTCACGGTCACATGTCGAATATAAAATACACATAATAATAGAATATCTTTGACTTGATACGTTGTCAACATCCTTGGAAATGAATTGTCGAATGGAAACAATTGCATTAGTTTTGAATTATGATATTGTTATGACTGTTGAATCTAGAGTACCGTGATGCTACTCAGGAGACCGGGGTTCGATTACCGCCATGGTCGGCCATCCTGTCAAATGTTTACTCCTCTGTCGGTCAGTTTCTCATGGGAGTGATAATAATTTCATATTTTCGTTCAAAGACGCACTGTCATTATAACTATAAGATCTATTAGCGTCGGTGAATGATTGATTGATGGAACGAGCAGCTGGAGGTGTTTTGGGTGAAATTATTGGAATTATATGAGGGGAACTGTCGTGGCCAGCAATAGAAATACCTCAATTAATAGATAGCGTATGTATGATTAATTGAGATTCGTGAGACTGGCTCTGAATATAATTCTTCACAATCGATACAACGATATCTACATTAGCAATATTTTTAATAACATCGAAACTTGATAGAGAACCATTGTTCCTCAATCAAGGTTGTGGATGTGACGTGGGATTGTTTGGACGGGGCACCTCAAGGGTGAGCTTATCACCCCATTTTAATTATTCAAAACAAATTGGCTCCCACATCAGAACTGCGCTCTGGCTGTGACCATAATTTTCCATCGTATAGAAAAGTATTTCAGTTTCCAAAAGTCTGGACCTCAATATAAGTGAATTCCGTTTCTCAAACGTTGCTGTGATATTCAACTCGGACATTACAAGCATTGGTATTAGTAGTGAACAAAACACATGAATGTTGATATCTTCCACTTTGAACTAAGTCTCTCGGACAATTATCATTTCTTTCCGTCAAGAGCAGATGTAGAGTTTATCAGGATACAAAATAGAGAAAAATGTTTCTCCAGTTTGTATGCGCTGGTGCTTGCTCACTGAACAGAGCTTTGCGAGAAGTTTTCTTCGAATCGGTTCATCAATGGGACTGAAAACAAGAGTTGAAAATCACATTATTTGTCCAGATTTTTTTTTTCGTGTAATTAAATTGGAGTAGGGTAACAAAATACTCTCACCATAACCCCGTGCTCGAAACAACATGTAACAGTTATGTTGTCCGAAAAAGAAAAGTGACTGCGTCGGATGTTGAACCATGAACCCCGAGCATGTAGAACATGCGGCGATAGTAACAGTAGCGCCACAGCGAGATGCACTCTGCATACTGCTACTTCATTAAAACGTAGCCCGGGTCGGTGACTGAATCATGCATGACGTCACAAATCTTGGCGTACCCATTTGTCACTTTTGAAACCCATTCAAAAACTGACTGCATGGTAGGAAAATTCTGGCGAATGGGCCTTGTGTCTCAATACGAACCTGTGCCCTAATACGAGCCTGTGCCTTAATCCGAACATGTGTCTTAATACGAACCTGAGCCTTAATACGAACCTGGGGGCGAATTCAGGTACCTTTTTTTTCTCTTAAATTTAAGCTAGCGTAAATTTAATACAACAGCCACAGTCATTCGCCTAAATTTACACATCGTAAATGGTCATATACGACATCAAAAACGTACTCGAATTAGCTCTGGCTCATATTTACGATTAGACAGCTATTTAAGAGAGTGAAGTCTACCTGAATTAGCCCCCTGTGCCTTAATACGAACCTGTGCCTTAATACGAACATGTGTCTTAATACGAGCTCATGCCTTGATATACGGGCCTGTGCCTTAATACGAACCTGTGCATTAATACGAACCTGTGCATTAATGCGAACATGTGCCTTAATACGAACATGTGTCTTAATACGAACTCATGCCTTAATATACGGGCCTGTGCCTTGATACGAACCTGTGCCTTAATACGAACATGTGCCTTAATACGAACCTGTGCATTAATACGAACCTGTGCATTAATACGAACCTGTGCATTAATACGAACCTGTGCCTTAATACGAACATGTGCCTTAATACGAACCTGTGCATTAATACGAACCTGTGCATTAATACGAACCTGTGCATTAATACGAACCTGTGCCTTAATACGAACATGTGTCTCAATACGGGCCTGTGCCTTAATACGGGTCTGTGCCCTAATACGACCCTGTGCCTTAATACGAACCTGTGCCTTAATACGAACATGTGTCTCAATACGGGTCTGTGCCCTAATACGACCCTGTACAGTACCATGAATAACTCTACGTCGAATCTCTGAAAATTGATACAGGGTTGTATCATTAAGAGTCCACGTGAGACGTTTCAGCAAAATATCAGGTTTTTTTGATGACAACTTTTGAACGGTTTAAGATATCAGAATTCTATTGAACGAGAAACACAGTGGATAAAAATATCTTGAAGATGATATAATTTTCAACTATTCAAGTCATATCGCATAACTGTCAAGCGTATACTGTTTACGCTTGACAGTTATGCGAGATGCCTTGAAGAGTTATAACTTGTATCACTTCGGAGCTATCATGATTGCCTGTGTCTCTCGTCTATCAGAATTTTGATATCTCATACCGTTCAAAAGTTATCATGAAAAAAACTGATATTTCGCCAAGGTCGAGTTTTACGAATATAAAATTTGTTGATTGGGCAATGATTAGTGGATGAACTGATCATCACCTTTGTTCACCAATGGTATTGTTGAACCTCAACTGATAAATCAGCTTAATCAACACATTTTTAATGATGTAATATGGGGTCTAAATCTACTCCCATGGACTCTTAAGTCATCTCCCACACACAACTTTTCTTCCCTTAACGACGCATCTCGGGCGGAAACTCTATTAGATGTGGGAGTGAGGCAAGGGAGTAGAATATTGACAGACCGACACTCCTAACCGGCAGTGTAATTGTATCGTGAAGGACGGTCGTTCGGGTGGTCGATATACTGTGTTGTCAAGTATCATTCACGTTGGTACTTGTCAGCACTTTCAGGGGATAATAACCTCCCTTGTGGGTACACTATCATTATCATCGTTTTTATGGGAGAAAATACATACCGGTACTGTAGATGCTTCATAGTTTCTACGATAATTAGGTATTCTAATTTTGTTTATGGTGATTATTAGCACATGGTGGTCGCTTCAGTGAATGATCAGGAGTTTTGTGATCATTTTTGAAGTACAAAATGTCACAATAATTCTGATGGCTGAGAAACAAAGATATATTTGATATTTTCGAATCGATATAAATATACACAATTCCACTTATATATTGCATAATATTTGCATATATATATATATATATATATATATATATATATATATATATATATATATATGCAATTGTTGCGTTTTCCTACTGGTTGTTATGATCACTTTTTATCAGGATGCATTGGCTTGATTGGCCGCTCTATGTGACCGTCAATGTATGAGGCAGACAGTATAACATCGTTATTCTATCTATCATGATATTTCTGCCCTCTCCTTGTATTCGACTGATCGACAAAATACTTCCCATCAGGCTAACGACAAAATACATCACTGGCAGAATATATTGATTCGTGTGGAACTGTATTTCAATGAGGAAAGTTATGTCATAACAATCTTTCGATAGATCTTTTCATTGCATTATTCATGGTGAATACAGAATCCTTAGCGCGCAGGCGCCACATTTCATAATCCACTATACGTACATTTGTGGTAATTATATTCTTAACGAACCCACCAACAGCAAGCTTATACGGGAATACGAATGAGCAGATAACTTTGAAACTATGGAGTGATGATGAGCCTTTCACTCAACATCACTGAATTTCAACTGGAAATATTAGGGTATACAGGGCATGAACAAATAGCGTTTCTACCGGAGAAAACAAATTTAAATCATTGAAAGAAAATCTCCTCTGGGTCATTCTTGAGAAGCCTTTCAAAATTTCGAAGAGCTTAATTTTCGAAATAGTTCAGCCGATCGCGTCTTAAAAACAGTACATCATCGACATTAATGAAGACATGTACGCATGCCAATTTTCATGAAAAAAATGTACTCTTAATTGACCAAAATGGAGCGCGAAAAAAACGTTAGTTTCTTCAAGTACGATATAATTGATTTTCCTTCGCTCATTTTTGAAACCATCAATCAATAAAGCATATAATAAAACCAAAGGCTTCTGTCAAGTCACGTCACTCAAGACAGACAACTATGTCCATCAGTTGGAATTGACCAATCAGAGTATTTTATGGTTCACCAGTTCGCTGTATTGCTATGGTAACTATTGTTTGTCATTTATTACTTGCCAGAAGCTCATGCGTCTGATTCTTTGCTTCTTCCATATATATGGTGTTCCACCTCAATCAATACCAACACGTGATAGTCTCCCATTCCACTGAATTGCTGTTGTAACGATGCCCTGGAATCAGCCTATGTATTGATGTATCAACCATTAACCAATATGGGATACTACATTATTTATTCATCGCCTTGCCTTTTCTAGGAAACGACGATCAGATATATTGATTGGGAATACAATAGATATTATCACTTTCAGCCTCGAAACTCCAAACTTTTGATGCTGAAGGATAGGGAGAACGGACGATCGTCCCGATCAACTCGGTGACTGATCGTCCAAAGTAGGTGAGATACATTAACTAATCGGAAATGTTTTTATATCGGAGATTCCTGTGATGATTCCAATAATTTGATAGCTTTTTATTTTCACTTCCGGTCACCTTAGCAAACTGTGCGCATATTTAGCTGCTGGATTATTGCTACTAGGAAGCGCCGTGAGTGTATGGGTGCGGGGTAAACCAGGAGATAAGGAAATGAGGAAATATATATCGAAATTGGGTGAAGTGAATCAATAGATCTTAGCTAACATTACAGTTCGTCGTCAAACCAAATATGAATATATATACATATATATATATATATATATATATATATATATATATATATATATATATATATATATATATATATATATATATATATATATGAATATATATAATGGCTGCCACATTCATCGGACCATCGATCTATTGTCACCACTACATGCGGACGCTGTTGTTGTTGTTGTTGTTGTTGTTGTTGTTGTTGTTGTTCTGACACGCAGGCTCAACTGACTCAATCGAATCCGCTCTAATTATTTGACCTAACTCAAATTATTCTATATGGACCAACCAACCGAACAAACATCTGAACAACATCCCAACAACAAACAAACATCTCAATCTGATTCAATTCGAACCGAATCCAATCCGCAATTGGTTTCCAGTCCAATGTAAAGTCACTTCGAAGTATAACGAAAGTGGCTATTCGACGGTCTAGTAGTGGGTTCAAGACTGGTTTCAGTTCGGATTGAACTTGTTCAGATTGTTCGGGTTGGTTGGTTAGTTTTGAGAGATCAGGTTCATCAAATTTGTTAGATAGGGTTATGCAGTTCAATTTATAGACTGCCCACAACAGAAACAACAGAAACAACAACAACAACAACAACAACAACATGTCGCGTGACAGTTCAAAGACCTCACTGAATCATTCAGTCGGCAGTAGCAGCGGGTGACAACAACAACAACAACAACTGCAACGACAACAGCAACAACAACAGCAACAACTACAACAACAACAACAACAGCAAATCGCATACGCCGTCGCGTGACAGTTCAAAGACCTCACTGAATCATTCAGTCGGCAGTAGCAGCGGGTGACAACAACAACAACAACAATTGCAACGACAACAGCAACAACAACAGCAACAACTACAACAACAACAACAACAGCAAATCGCATACGCCGTCGCGTGACAGTTCAAAGACCTCACTGAATCATTCAGTCGGCAGTAGCAGCGGGTGACAACAACAACAACAACAACTGCAACGACAACAGCAACAACAACAGCAACAACTACAACAACAACAACAACAGCAAATCGCATACGCCGTCGCGTGACAGTTCAAAGACCTCACTGAATCATTCAGTCGGCAGTAGCAGCGGGTGACAACAACAACAACAACAACTGCAACGACAACAGCAACAACAACAGAACAACAACAACAACAACAGCAAATCGCATAAGCCGTCGCGTGACAGTTCAAAGACCTCACTGAATCATTCAGTCGGCAGTAGCAGCGGGTGACAACAACAACAACAACAATTGCAACGACAACAGCAACAACAACAGCAACAACTACAACAACAACAACAACAACAGCAAATCGCATACGCCATCGCGTGACAGTTCAAAGACATCACTGAATCATTCAGTCGGCAGTAGCAGCGGGTGACAACAACAACAACAACAACTGCAACGACAACAGCAACAACAACAGCAACAACTACAACAACAACAACAACAGCAAATCGCATACGCCGTCGCGTGACAGTTCAAAGACCTCACTAAATCATTCAGTTGGCAGTAGCAGCGGGTGACAACAACAACAACTGCAACGACAACAGCAACAACAACAGCAACAACTACAACAACAACAACAACAGCAAATCGCATACGCCGTCGCGTGACAGTTCAAAGACCTCACTGAATCATTCAGTCGGCAGTAGCAGCGGGTGACAACAACAACAACAACTGCAACGACAACAGCAACAACAACAGCAACAACTACAACAACAACAACAACAGCAAATCGCATACGCCGTCGCGTGACAGTTCAAAGACCTCACTGAATCATTCAGTCGACAGTAGCAGCGGGTGACAACAACAACAACTGCAACGACAACAGCAACAACAACAGCAACAACGTCCATACTGTGGTGAAATAGACCGATTGTCAGACGACCAGCCACTTTTGTCCCACGTGTATAGGCTAAGCCAATGACCAATGTCTCCCCAATATTCCATCAGTATTGCCACAACCCGAAGTGACTCATGCGTTTTCTTTCTCTACCTTCTCAATTAATAACTACAGTTAGCGACGTGTCGTGCCAATGTTGGTCCATGCAAATACGATTCAATGTCAGCCACGTTGGCTCAGTGAGTCAAACAATCTATGACGTCACTACGACGTCTCATGACTCATGAGGAGATGCAATCAAACAACCTTCTTCATGTTGGGCTTCACTTTAAACGTCGCTCTATACTGAGGGATACGATATATTGGCGTCGGTGGATGATGCACGAGATGATGAGATAAAAGGTTATTTTATTCGGTGTTTTGGATGGTGGGAAGGAGTCGGTCGAGGCCTGTTGATAAGAAGCCATCCCAGTATCAACCTGAACGACAGAGGGAAACCACGAAAAACCCCTGGCAGGATGGTCGACCATGGCGGGAATCCAACCCCGGTCTCCCGAATGACGGTTCAGTGTGTTACCACTCGGCCACGCGTTTCGGTATCAAACAACTCAGTGGACTATAATTTGAGATTTTTTTTAAGATCAAGTTTCAACGACGCACCATAATGATGTATAAGATCTATGATGATATCAGATCTATTGGCATCGCATGATTTTGTTTCATTGAACAAAAGAACATATAACATATACATATAAATAAGTGAACAGTCACGTGATGTATTGATGATTATGATGGTATTATTAGATGAAGGTTTTTTCGGTAATGGAAAGATTGATGATGATTATTGTTTGCTCAACGACCCCACCAACAACTAGGTTATACGGGGATACGAATAAGCAGGTGATTATGAAACTATGATGTGATGATGATTGAGAGGACGTTTACAAAAATCCATGCCTTATGCGGGACTCGAACCCACGGTCAACGGTGGCTTCAGTTTCTGAAGCGGTGCCTCAGCTGACCGAGCTATTGAGGATGACCAGTAATGGAAAGGATAGTGGGAGGAAGCGAAGCGGTAGTGACCTATATTGTGAAAACCATTCCATCATTAGCCTAGACTACAGAGGGACACACAAAATAACTGTAAAGATGGACGGTAGCGGGGATCGAACCAGGCCGGATATGTCTTTCTTGAATAGGACAGGTAGGGACTGGAATGGGCTTAGAAGAAGTGTTTCTGAAGGGGATGAAATTAGGTTGAAGTTATTCCGTCAGAGGGTTAGGGAGGTGGTGAAATATGGGTAGTTAGGGAACTTGCCACCGCGCATCTATGTGCAATTGCAAGAGTTTCAAATAATAATTATAATAATGTTTCTCACCTACTGGATCACATGAAGTGAGTGCGCTAGCAACTGAGCTGAATATGCCGATGCAATATTATTCAATCTATAGGAAATCTGATTTCATGTAGATTGCAACTGATTCTGAAATGCATCCAAGTTTGCTATAATTATTGATATTTCCTTATTTCAATAGAGGTGAAAGGCGGGATAGTAATTCCAGTGCGTCAACGCTCTGCTATGACGTCGGCTGTGACGTCATAGCGTACTGATGTAAAGACGAAGTGTCACGAGGAAAATATGAGGCAACAAAAAGAATAGTAGACAAAACGAGACGGAACTTTCCCTTACATTTGAAGGATAAGAGAATGACAGTGACTGTTTGAGTGAATACCCGGAGATAGAGAGAAAGTGAGGGAGAGAGAGAGAGAGAGAGAGAGAGAGAGAGAGAGAGAGAGAGAAAGAGAGAGAGAGAGAGAGAGAGAGAGAGAGAGAGAGAGAGAGAAAGTGAGAGAGAGAGAGAGAGAGGGAGAGAGAGAGAGAGAGAGAGAGAGAGAGAGAGAGAGAGAGAGAGAGAGAGAGAGAGAGAATTAATCCGAATTGCATTCTTTCAAATTATGCCACTGAGAATAGATTCAATTAATATTGAGCGTCATTCATGTGTCGCTATAGGCCTACTAGCGAGCAGCAGTCATTGAATTTTTGGATGAGCGAAGCGAAGACTCAATTACACTATACCGAAAAAAAAGTGCCTGTTTTTTTTTGTTTTATTTTTTTTTTTGTTTTTTTGTTCGCGCTCCACAGGTCAGACAAAAATTCAAAATCAGTTGAAACTTGGCACACACATGAACCTCTATCTGACTTGATGCTGTATAGTTTTGAGGCGCGATCGGTTTAACAACTTCTGAGAAAACTCATTCCAAAGTTTTCAAAAATCCCATTAGAATAAGCCAGAGGAAAACATTTGTGAAAAATATTTCATCTGAGAGGATTCAAATTCTTAGAGAATTTCAATCCGATAATGATACACATTATTCCGAACTTTTACTCAAATCGGATCAGCCGTTTCGATGTAAAAAAATATATGATGTTATTTGTGTCAATTATTCAAAGCTATTAAGATACCTATTAAATCAAAGCAACAAGTGTCACCACTTGATTGTAAACGATTAAAACAAAGCCTTCTATATTATTATATAAATTATTAATGTAAAATAAGATGGCAGTGATGTAATGGTTTGGATCTCAAGGTGTATATATATATATAATAACCAATCCAAAGATAAGTTGATATGTTCCAGCTGATCCATCAACGCGGAAACACATAACGCGTTTGCCTAGTTATTCAACAAAAGTAAATGGAAACTCTGCTCACGGCACGATTTTTTTCCAAACATTGTTCGTAACGAATATTAAGGTTTGCTGGACACCAACGATAAGGTTATGTTGCGCCCATTAAAATATGTATATATGGAGTGATGAGAATAGTTGAGAAATGAAATGTCGTTTGGTCCTTAAAAGTTGTGACTGCACAAATATTGACCAAGGTGAAATCCATATTCAAAATTGAATGAGTTCCAAGAGATAAGAGACGGATAGATTTTCTTTTCGATGGTTATCCTATCATTTTTCCTCATCACTGACTTTATATTATATCAGAACTGGTACAAATAGTACAATGTGAATCAAATCTGTCGGCCTTTTGATATTGCACAAGATTCTATTAGTATCAGGCAAACAGAAAATAATGACATTCAATACAAATCTCACACAGCCATCGAATCATTTCTCTATTCGTTTTGTATTAATCTACTTTAAACTCATTCAATTTCCAAAATAAATCTCCCTTCTGTCGATATTTGTGTATATCTACAACTTTCTGAGGATAGAGTGACATTAACCTCTCTTTTTTGAACAATTATCATCATTTCAGATACATTTGCCAATACTCATTCAATTTCAGGAATGAAATTCACTACTGTCAAGATTTTTGTAAATTCACAACTTTATGAGGGCCAAAAACTTTCAACTTTTGGACAACTTCAATAACTTCAGATACATTTTTGAATCGGCGTGAAATAACTCCATTGTTGGCGTGCCACTGAATCCCAATGATAGTTACAAATAATTATTAAAGAAAAAAATTCTCGCGCTGTAAGCAGGGTTCTCATTATTGAATTTTCTGAATGTTCTTGTAATTCGACACGATTTTTCCCACCGACCAATCAAAAGCCAGTATTCACCCGAATAAGATGGTTGAACACCGTTTATTTATCGTGAATATTGACCCTATTTCAACTTTTATCGACTGGAATTAAGATTTTACCGGAAGTTATTGTTTTGCCATTCTTGACAGATGGGTTTCCTGCACTTGTATTTCCGTTCATTCTGTGTGAAAGTGGACTGAATTGTGTTTTGACAGTTCAATACAACAAATCTAGAGAAGCCTTGTGCATGGAGGTAATAGAAGCTGAGACCATGACGTCACGGAAACTTTACGGAGTAGCGGAATGGCAACAGACCTGATTCCTATATCGTGTAAGAAAAAAAAAATCGGAACCGGAAGCCCTTCCTCACGCTCTCATCCCACTTAATCGTTCATCCCGTTCACCCAGAGACAATAACAAGGAATTCGTGACTCCAAACCTCTGTTTCCCGCAGGCTCAACTCGGTTCGTACGCACAACTGCCAACTTTACCAATTAAAATGTAAATTGTTTGTCAATAAAGTTGTGTACCCGCTCAGGATTGCCACCACCTTGGAGTGAAGGAAGTGAAACGGAGAGGAATGAGAGACATTCTGACAAGCACGAGGAGTGTTTGGAGATGAACAGGTAGATCTTGAGGCACACCTGGGCTATCCATCATGGCTCAACAGTGATGAAGAAACCATGCATCTTCGTCAATCATTAGCAATAATATATTATCTTAGTGTACTGAACTTCACATATAACATATCTTATCTGTCATCTTTAACCAACAGATAAGCTTTCCCAGGCTTTGTGGAAAAGAGTTCCATTTCAATTTAATGAATTGTTGTCATTATACTAATTTTTTCCTAAGGTATTCTGCTATTTTTTTTCTTTTGGTTTTATCTCAAAACTTTCATGAATATATGAAATTACTTCAATTGAACATATTTGTATGCGTTATTTGTGAAAATGAGTATAATCTTGTTCATGTGTGAATGAAATAAGAATCATGGAATCAAATCTTGCTGGCGAAATTCGGCAGGGCCGTTCGTATACATTTTACCAGTTCAGAACATAATTCACATACATTTCTGAAACAAAATGAATACAAGGAAAATGAAACATAATACAGAGTGATACATGGAAACATACAGCTCAATTGGGTCTGATGTGTTGGATAATTGGATGAGCGTAGCGAAGACTCAATTTCACTGTACTTGAAAAATCGATTTTTTTTTTTTTTTTTTTTTTTTGTTCGCGCTCTACAGGTCAAACAGAAATTCAAATCATGATGAAACTTGGCACACACATGAACCCCTATTTGACTTGATGCTGTATAGTTTTGAGGCGCGATCGGTTGAACCACTTCTGAGAAAACTCATTCCAAAGTTTTCAAAAATCCCATTATAAAAACCCAGAGGGAAAAAATCGTGAAAAATATTTCATCTGAGAGGATTCAAATTCTCGGAGAATCTCAATCTGATAATGATCTGATAATAACTTTCACTTAAATCGGATCAGCCGTCTCGATGTAAAAAAATATATAATGTAATTTTTGTTAATTATTGAAAGCTATGAAGATACCTATTAAATCAAAGCAACAAGTGTCACCACTTGATTGTAAGCGATTAAAACAAAGCCTTCTTTATTATCATATGAAATATTAATGGAAAATAAGATGGCAGTGATGTAATGGTTTGGATCTCAATGTGTGTATATATATATATATATATATATATATATATATATATATATATATATATATATATATATATATATATATATATAATAACCAATCCAAAGATAAGTTGATATGTTCCAGCTCATCCATCAACGCGGCAACACATAACGCGTTTGCCTAGTGATATCAGAATAGATGATGTGCTGAATTTTGATTGAAATTTGAGATTAGGTCAATTCGAATATTGGATATTTCCCTATATATGCGTTAACAGCAATTTTCAAATTAGATGCGTTTTCATTATGCTACAGATAACGTCAATATGTACTGAAAGTCATGAGATTTTTTTTGGTGGATTAAGATAATATGCATTTGATCAGGTGCAAATGAATATAGCCATATAATATATCCAGATGAATATATAATGAATGCCCTCTAAATAATATATATATATATATATATATATATATATATATATATATATATATATATATATATATATATGTATATATATATATATATATATATATATATATATATATATATATATATATGTATATATATATATATATATATATATATATATATATATATATATATATATATATATATATATATATGTATATATATATAAGATATATATATATATATATATATATATATATATATATATATATATATATATATATATATATATATATATTCATCGAAGTTTCTGTATCTCACACTTTGGATTGCCTCGAACACAGCATAGAGATCAAATGATCAAAATGTAGAAATTAAGAATGATATCAGTTTTGAGAGAATGATAGAATGACAATGGGACGAGAAAAATCTGAACTTGACTGAATCTGGTGATAGGTTGTAATCAAACTTAAAAAAATGATAATTTCGAGAAAAAAAATATTCAAGATTATATCCAATAGTTACAATAACTACATGCAGTCAGTTTTTCCAATGACTGTTTCATAACAATTGTCCAATCATCATTATATATCCTTGCAACCATGTGATTATGATATGGTATACATTTGTTCAAATATGTGATGATTTCATATTACAATAAATATATAGGCCTATGCAGTCATTATTGTTTTTTTCTCGATGATTAATTCACAGAGATTATTCAGTCATTATTATACCTATATATACTTGTCAATCATATTAATAAATTATGGTTCAGTTTTTCTCAAATATGTGATACTGTTATATTGAAAAAATGACTCAAGTTTCGAGTTTTTCGTAAAAAAAAAGGATAACTCATTCATGTAAAAATAGTCTTCCAAATATGTCCCCCATTGTATTTATCATTCACAATGAGTTTTATTAGTCACTATTGACTCAGTTACTACTCTCCATCACTAACAGTATTGTAATGTGGCTGTTATATTTGTACAGTGACAGAAATGTGTGATCAAATAAGTGGCAACTGTTACCAATTGTCTCTAAGAAATTCCCAGTAAGTATCTCGTATTCGGGTGAATTTAATCATGTTTTGTCCTTATTTGGTGCGATATTTCACACGTTTTCACATTTGAGAATTACAATGCATCAGTGTTGACATTGTGGGGGATCAATGGATCAAATTGGGCCTGATAATGGAATGAAGAATTGTATGGATAATTTTAGATTGTGAGACACAATGGGCAACACTCTAGCATTGTAGATAAAGAGACAAGACATTGAGAATTATATCTTCCGAGGTATGAGTTCGAATGTAATGGAATGTCATCACTACGTTTCTCTTCGTATTGAACGAAATGGGAGAATGGAAAACTTTTCATCCTTTTTATTATTTTTATATTGGGTTTTAACGACGAACTGTAATGATGACTGAGATCTATTGGCGTCGGATGAATGATTAATGAGATGATGGGATGATGAGATGAAGGTTTTATGGGTAATAGGGAAGGATAGTGGGGACGAAGCGATCGTGGCCTATATTGTGGGGAACCATCCGGCATTAGGCCTAGACTACAGAGGGAAACCACGAAAAACCCCTGTAAAGATGGACGGTGGCGGGGATCGAACCGGGTCCGATATGTCCCGGTCACACGAAGCAAGTGCGCTAACCACTCAGCTACTGTGCCGGTACTTTTCATTTTCCATCCTATCAATTTTTTCAATCGGACATTTATTACACGCGGTTGAGAAATCCGTGATTTTTTATGTTTCAGTAGGTTTCTCTTTATGATTTGTGCACACAATTTACATCAAAGCTACCACGTGGTACGTGATTGCGTTTATCAATTCTGGTGAGCATTCGGTCATGTTTTACATGACGACTCCCTCTACTTTGATGAGCGGAGCGAAGACTCAATTTCACCATACTCGGAAAAGAAGTGATTTTTTTCTTGTTAGAGTTCACCAGGTCGAACTATCATTCTGAATCAGTTGAAACTTGGCATACAAAAGTGTCCTCATTTGATTCGATGATGTGTGGTTTCGAAGTGCAATCGGTTGAACCACTTCTGAGGAACTTCATTTCAGAGTTTTCAAAAGTCTCATGAGAATAACCCGGAGAGACAAATTCGTCAAAAATAGTTCATTTAAGAGAATTCGAATTCTCAGGGAATATCAATATGATAATTGTACACCACATTCCCGAACTTGAAGTCCAATCAGGTCCACCATTTTTATGTACAATAATATATGATCCAATTTTTTAAATTCACTCAGCCTATCAAGAAACCAATTAAATCCAA
>CAXFZR010000170.1:0-17500 GCA_964007535.1 Brachyptera risi | reverse complement strand
AGATATTGTTCCGCTTCAGAGCTGCTGAGTGTGAGAAACAATACTCAGTCGAACCCGTCACGTAGCACATTTCTGATTGAAACGTAAACATCATTGGGAAGAATCGTATTGCAATCGATCTGAAATTGTACGAGTATGATGATTCCAATAATTCATCACAGTCTGATGTTAGAGGAAGGATTTGTGGTCCATTGTTCTTTCTTCTGTCATGAACGGAAGCAGAATGAATCCACGGGGCCGCGTTTGTATATCATTTTTTTTCAGTTGAAATTTCCTCTATTGTTACCGAATATAAATACATGGCAGGCATGATATATGATATGTTATTATATTGATATTTGTATATGAATATAGATATATATATATTCATATATATATATATATATATATATATATATATATATATATATATATATATATATATATAGAGAGAGAGATATATATATTTATATATATATATATATATATATATATATATATTTATATATATATATATATCTATATATACATATATATATATATATATATATATATATATATATATATATATATATATATATATATTTATATATATCGATGTATATTTATTTATATATATATATATATATATATATATATATATATATATATATATATATATATATATATATATATATATATATATATGTATAGATGCTTCTAAACTTTTTTTTCCATTATGCATATAATTGAATAATGACACATTTTGGGTATATTCATGGATATCTTCTTTAATAAGTGACCGACGTTTCGCCCAGATTTGTCTGGGCATCATCAGGGTCAAATTACAATATTCGAGAGAAAAAATGATACTTGATTACTATAATCTATTACTATCGATAACGTAACGGGATAAGCAACATGGCGTAAGTCCCATCCTTTTAACATTAGGCCGTTTTCACCATGATGGAATCAGCGCGCTTCCGTGTACATTTGTGAGATTCGCAATTTCAAATCAAATCGTACGTATTAGGCTCGTATTTCAATATATAGTACATAGTTGTACAATTGCATTGATTTTAATCTTTCTCGTAGATGATGAGTAATTATCCAGTTATCAAATGGTAAATATAGCAGTAGGGCTCTTGACTAGGGGACTAAATGCTTTTACAGACCTATTTTAAATTTAGATTGGCTAATTCAAATGAGATTTATCCCAATATTGTTTAATACAGTTGGAAAGAGCTGGATTCACAGATTGCATTACATCTATTACTTGTATCGATCAACACACAACAATACCAGCAAATCATCATAACTTTTGTAAGGCGGCATCCCTCTGATATACGCATGGTGCGAATGGAAAGCACCATGTCGCTTATCCCGTTACGTTATTGATAGTCATAGCTATAACACAGTATATATAGCATAGCTACGCTATGCTTCAGTAGGGTCACTTAGGTAGACGTTTCTGCAGTAAAGACATGACCGCGCATGTCAAGTCGCTCCTAGTGCTCAGTCACAGAAACACACGTAGTTGCGCGCGCATTTGTGTTGCCCCTAGCAACTGCATACGTCGTTTGTAGATGTAAACAATTTTCAAGCGGTTGCAGGCTGGCTGTAGTTTCATACGATTTTACTACAATGACTTCTTAGATCTACGAAATGAAAATCATTCTCCATCTTGGTTTGTTTCTGAATTATAGGCCCACACTGTTAGTTCTATTGGCACTAATAAACTTCATCAAAATGTGTTGTTTCGCAAATAATTTCAAAAAACTACGAAGAAGTAGTCCCAATTTGAGCTTCTTCCAATTTCCTTTGGATACAAAATTAGGTGAGGCGGAACATCTGTAGAACATATAGAAATGAATAGGGGCTAGGGCCTAAGCCCAGACCTGATGTAAAATATGCGATGTAGGCCCTAGCCTTCAGGCTTAATAGAGATAGTTTTTATGTATGAGATTTCAGATTTTCAATTAACATCAATAATTCACACTGCATGTGGGTTGATTGTAGGCCTACATTGGAACGTTGGTTACTGTTCAAATGGAAAAAATCAATCTCTCAGTACCGTATTTCCATAATCATGAAATACGAAATCAAACAACAGCGGTTTTCGATTCAATATCTGTTGACCTTCAACATGAGTAACTGTTGTAGGCTACATCGCCTTCAGGCGATTGAATATTCTACATCAGGTCTATAAGCCCAGGTCCTATTTATTTTTATATATTTTACAGATTCCACCTCATTTTTTTTGTATCCAAAGGAAATAGGAACTACCCTTTCGTAGATTTCTGCAATTAATTGCGAAACAACTCATCTTGATAAAGTTCATTAGTACCAATAGCCTAGAGTCCAGCTGGTTACAAACACTGGAGCTTATGTTCAGAGCTCAGGCAATAATATGATTAGTTGAATTTAATACATTTTCCAAGTTCCAAACCCACGAATGTATAGGCCTGGGGTATGAAACTTTTCTACATTCAGTAGGCTAGGCATAGGCCAGCCCACCTAAGCCATTGATTTTGGAAGGTTTATGGTATGACAAACTATTTACCCAGCCACAAATAGGTCTACTATGCGTAGCCCTGACACTTATTTCAATCAAACTGGGCCTACGATTAGTCAATCTTATCTGGGCCTAGCGTAGAAACAGCATTAGGCACAGGCCTACAGCTTGTTTTCGAAGATTAGGTTTACATTGGTTCAACAACGCACTGTGGGCCTACTGATGACTAATATAGAGTAATTGGAGAAATACACAATTTAATCATTCGAAGACGGGTTCAATCTATAGCTTTAAGATACTGAACTTCTTCAATACTAGTTCTGAGTGCGAATAAACACACTTGATTGATCTGTTTAGACTTTACATCATCTTGACTGATACTAGTATTGGGCCACTAACCCAACTTTCCTAGAACCGCACCGAGCCTTGTTGACAGAAGGTTATTGACATTTACGTATTCGACATTACATACCATCCCACCTATACAGAATCTTGTTGACGGTTGGATGTTTCGAGTACAATAACCGTTCACAAAAAGTACTGAAATGTAATGATAATCCGAATCAATTATCATGAGATATAGCAATTGTACGAAGGTAAAAGAATGATATTTCGTGTGACAACTTTATTATTTGAGTGAACATACATTTTGCATGAGTAAAAGTAGATTAAAAATTGCATTTTAACACACGGCAGTATGGCAAAAGTGTTAGTAGAGGTATTCGACGCCGCAGCTGCAATAGCGCTACTGACGACTGCGTGATCATATTGGCTCACGTTATTGTTGTCAAAGAACGTACAAAGTCGTTAGATAGTCGAAATTCATTTCGCTTTTGCAGCAAGTCGTCCCATTGAGTAAGTATAGGAGTGACGGTACTAGTTCTCTTTATACTATGGCTATAATCAACGAAAATATATGAATCTAATAATATTGAAAAGACAAGATAAATTCACTGCATGCCTTCTCGCACAAATTCTGTCTTGGCCTTCTATAAAATTAACTTGCTACGGCCATCCATATCAAAATATTATATACAACATCAAAGCTATTATAAAACTTATTCTAAAATCAAAGTCAAAGTGAAAAAAAGAGAGGAAATATTACAAAAAAGTGTTGAGAAAGTTGATAGTAAATAAATAAAAAACAACGATGATTCATTTTTGAATTCTAAGTGTCTTCTTCCTGTCCGATATTGACACATTTCTTTCCACGTCTTTCTTTCTCCTACCATCCCTCCATTCGATAGTATGCTGCGAAATCCGGAGGCTAGTATTCATCTGGAACAGCATGGGATATATGAAATCCCGTGCGGTGAATGTAAGAAAAGTTATGTTGGCCAAACGGGTGAACGGACATCAGCCAGGAAGTATGAACATGAGACAAATGTCAGGTGGGGTATAAAGACTTCGGCACTGGCCCAACATAGCATGAAGACTGGACACATCATTGACTTTGCCAGCACGAAACTTCTAGCAATAGAAGAAAAGATTATTCCTCGTTTAGTACGTGAATCTATCGAGATTGAAAAGCGGATGGATAACCTTGATAAAAGAGATGACAGCAGATGTCTTCCTACTGCCTGGAAACCTGTTCTTCAGGAGACACGTATAACAGCTATATAACCTACAGAAGACTCAATCCAGAGGGTGAAATTACAACCTGGATGGAGGATGGTAGGAGAAAGAAAGACGTGGAAAGAAATGTGTCAATAACGGACAGGACGAAGACCCTTAGGAGTCAAAAATGAATTATCGTTGTTTTTTAATTATATACTATCAACTCTCTCAACACATTTTTGTGATATTTTCTTTCTTTTTTTCACTTTGACTTTGATTTTAGAATAAGTTTTATGATAGCTTTGATTTTGTATATGATATTTTGATATAGATGGCCGTAGCGAGTTGATTTTATAGAAGGCCGAAACAGAATGTGTGCGAGAAGGCAGTGAATTTATCTTGTCTTTTCAATATTATTAGAGTCATATATTTTCGTTGAAAATAGTAATCAAGTTTCATTTTTTCTCTTGAATATTGTCATTTGACCCTGATGATGCCCAGACGAATCTGGGCGGAACGTCGGTCACTCATTAAAGAAGATATCCTTGAATATACTCAAAATGTGTCATTATTCAATCATATATATATATTAATATATATATATATATATATATATATATATATATATATATGAATATATATATATATATATATATATATATATATATATATATATATATGAAATATATGAATATATATATATATATATATATATATATATATATATATATACATATATATATATATATATATATATATATATATATATATATATATATATATATATATTTATATATATATATATATGTATATATGAATATACATATATATATATATATATATATATATATATATATATATATATATATATATATATATCCAAGAATATATTCATATATATATATATATATATATATATATATATATATATATATATATATATATATATATATATATATATATATACACATATATATATATATATATATATATATATATATATATATATATATATATTCATTTATATATATATATATATATATATATATATATATATATATATATATATATGTATACATATATATATATATATATATATATATATATATATATATATATATATATGTATATATATATATATATATATATATATATATATATATATATATATATATATATATTCATGTCCACGTAGAATCTCGTGGCCAATATTGGATGGTAAACTAATTTCTACGGTGAAACCACGTACTTGAAAATTTGCGTCTCGACGTTTCGACGGAATTTCACCCGTCATCCTCAGGAGTATAGTTCGGTGAAAGCTCAGCCAGCTTAGAATATATATATATATATATATATATATATATATATATATATATATATATACCGGTATATATATATATATATATATATATATATATATATATATATATATATATATATATATACATATATATATATATATATATATATATATATATATATTTATATATATATATATATATATATATATATATATATATATATATATTTATATATGTATATATATATATATGAATATATTTATATATATATATATATATATATATATATATATATATATATATATATATATATATATATATATATATATATATATATATACATAATATACATGAGAACCTCATGATGAGCCAATATGTTATACAATATGCGAACGCAGCATATGAGTTCTAAGATGAGCGTGATATCTGAATGAGATTATAATTCGAGTCGTTCAGGTATTTCTACCTTCGATACTCCATCCACTATGTTTCAATCTCCGACTCATCCTACCTTGACGCATATACAGTATAATTCATCAGGCAGATATCGGATCTTGGAAGCCGTGCTTCTGTCAAGTAACAATTGACGAACAACCGTCACCATAACAATACAGCGAATCGGTGGTCCACCAAACATTCTGATTGGTCAATTCCAACTTTTGGACATTGTTGTCTGTCTCTTGCAACAATGGGTGACGTCACTTGATAGAATCCTATAGGCTCCTATGAAGTGACGTCACTCATTGTTGGAAGAGATGGACAACATTTTCTTCCACTTGGTTTCAACCAATTGCAATCTTTGGTAGTTCACCAGTTCTCTGTATTGCCATGGTAATGATTGTTTGTCATTTGTTATGTGACAGAAGCCTATCATTCCTATTCATAGTCTTCTGAAAAATTGACCATCATTGAAAGAGATAGACAACAATGTTCATCAGTTGGAATGAGCAAACCCAGACTATTTGGTAGTCCACCAGTTCGCTATATTGCTATAGTATTACTATTGTTTGTCATTCGATATACTTGACAGATGCTCATTTGATGATCAGAAACAGTTTATTGAATCAATTTATACGGAACTTGCTGGTTCGAATCGCATACACATTTCAATAGTGTGTATCATGTGTGTTCATATTCAGGAAAAAATGTTTGTTTTTGGAGAGAATTTGTTCAACTAAATTTCTTGCCCAGTCCAATCTTAAGGAGTTCCTGGAAATTTTAAGATTTCTCAAAACTGTACAGTTCCAAGTTGAATAAGTTTGCGTGTACAGAAAACCTCCATGTTGATCAGTCAAACCCTGAGACCTGAGGAGAGCTTACAAATAAACAGAAAAAAATAGACGAAGCTCCATAAGAGGGATGGAAGTCTTTTCAATCGTCCATTCGATGATGAGTGAGATCCTATAGGCTTCTGTCAAGTGAAGTCACCCATTGCTGAAAGAGACAGACAACAATGTTCATCAGTTGGAATTGTCTAATCAGAATATTCGGTAGTCCACTATATTGCCATATTGCTATATTGCTGTGGTAACGATTGTTAGTCATTTGTCACGTGACAGAAGACTACATGGTATGTGCTCATAGGCTTCTTGCAAATGACGTCACACATTGGTGAAAGAGAGAGAGAACAATGTGCACCAGTTGGAATTGACCAATCAGAATGTTTGGTAGTCCACAAGTTCGCTGTATTGCTATGGTAACGATTGTTTGTCGTTTGCTACGTGCCAACACCCTATATACAATTTCAAATGTGTAAATATGACTCGATTGTGGATCTTTTTAACTCTCAGACCACATGATTCACTAATTTGAATTTTCTCATAGTTTCTGAATCAACCTCTCAGTCTCTTGGAACTAGCTAGGCTCGAGACGTTACTCCGCGTGGCAAACCCCCGTGGCTTAGTGAACCCACCCACTGCTTTATATATTGACGTGAAATCGGGCGTCTTGTCGAGTCCCGTATAAGTTATGCGTTTGTGTGAACATCATTCATCCATTTGTACTCCCAAATAACCCAGATGTTAGTGGGGTCATTGAGCAAATAAAAATCTGCAGATATTGTATGGAGACAGTTCGTTTCTCTGTTATTGCTTTCCACTCTCCGATGATGTTTCTAAAGCATATTTACTCACTCATTCCTATGACTATCAATTGCGTGACGGGATAAGCAACATGGCGTAAGTCCTATCCTCTTAACATTATACCGTTTTCACCATGAGGGAATTAGCGCTTTCGTGTACATTTCTGAGATTCACAATTTCAAATCAAATCGTACGTATTAGCCTCGTATTTCAATTTATAGTACATAGTTGTATACTTGCATTGGTTCTGATCTTTCTCGTGGATGATGAGTAATTATCCAGTTATCAGAAGGTCAATATAGCAGTAGGGCTCTTGACTAGGGGACTAAATGATTCTATAGACGTATTTTACATTCAGATTGGCCAATTCAAATGAAATTCATTCCAATATTGCTTGATGCAGTTGGGAAGAGCTGGATTCACAAATTGCATTACATCTATTACTTGTATAGATCAACATATTCCAAATCGTCATAACATTTGTGAGGCGGCATCCCTTTGAAATACGCATGGAGCGAAAGGAAAGTGCCATGTTGCTTATCCCGTTACGTTATTGATAGTTATAGCTTATTCACACTGTCATGTCTGTTAAAACAGACCAATATAATTATACGAAATTGTTGCATAATACTGTTTCGAATCTCCGTGGTTATTTCGAATAGAAAACAATTCCAGCGAACAAATTAGCTCGACATAATCTCAATCTATTAAAAAAACGTCAATTGTCTCTAATATCCACATGCCACTTTCGGTACACGGTAAAATATGTCAGCTGTTCATGTTTATGCTGGGCCGTGTACGCTCGAGCAGACATGCGGTCAAGCCCATATGTGGACCATGGCCACGTCACACGGCTGGCTAGATGGGTATTTACACGGTGGCCATCACAACTTTGAGCTGGCTGCGTGTTATCGCAGATGGGTCGATAAATAGCCATCACCGCAACCACCCACCAGATGGGGCCATCATCGTTTCCGAAACACCCTCTCGCAACGCGGGCATTGCGTTTACGTGATATATGAAAATAATTATAATAATGTAATCGGTGGTTTCTATTCAATTGTTTGTGTGGTTGGATTATTTAATGTTGTGAGTTCATTGAGTATAACAGCGTACTGTTATCGTACCAATGGACAGGAAAACAGCGTTTCAGAGCCGTGCCGCCAGTTATACTTAACACCAAAATGTGCTGCCA
The DNA here is from genome assembly GCA_964007535.1 of Brachyptera risi. Taxonomy (NCBI): domain Eukaryota; kingdom Metazoa; phylum Arthropoda; class Insecta; order Plecoptera; family Taeniopterygidae; genus Brachyptera; species Brachyptera risi. Next base: position 8,893 of record CAXFZR010000170.1, on the reverse strand, counting down.
CAGTGGTACAAATTGCAATGGTTTATTCATGTTGCACTACGCCTCTGACGCATAGTTTTGACACGATGTAGTGACACTAACCTATTTCATCATAATATCAAGAAGGTGCTCCAACTCCCATACTGATAACATGGAAGGCATTTGTGGTTTCTTGCGGTCATTTCAGAGCCAAAGGTCCCGATTGCCTGTCACGACTCAGCGGATTCCCTTGTGAACTAGATGTCAATAAGAGTGGCTATACGGTATCGGTGGCATTGTTGAACCAACAAAATCTATGATTCTCGTAATCTACTGGGCCGTGTATAGCATTGTTGAGCATTGTTGCTCATAAAAGTTCGATATAAGAACGTTAGTTGTGCTACAGGCAATCAGTACGATGGACTCAGATTATGACCCCTGACATATTTCACTTTCAAGAACCGAGTTGGGTCACCTTACTTTTATTATGATAGAATAGGTTGGTGTCACTACACCGTGGTTTAGATAATACTTTTTATAATTTTTCCATGCAATGAAAAGGACAGCAAAAATACGTCCCCACTTCATTTTTCCTCGCAACATGTTTTCTATCTTCTCTGAGGTCTTCTTTGTACGACGTATCTCGCAAGAATCGGGGAGAATAGTTCATCAAACAAACAAGTAGATGTTGAAGATCCCCAAAATACGATTCACAATATAACTTTGAGCTTCATTCACGAGTTGAAAGTGTAAGAATCAACTTGCATGTTTGGCAGCTCTGGAGCGAGTCTGTATTGGATGTGAGCATGCGTGGCTTATAAATACAGCTATAATCCAAATTATCACCGATAAGTATCATCTTCACAGACAGACAGTCTACCGCAGTTCCGTTATTGTAACCGGCACCTCCACCAAAAATAGATTATCGATTGATTATTGTTCGCTGTACGACTTCCACAAACATTCAAGTTATTCGGGGGTGAGATTCCGGGGTGTGAAGACATGTATGAATATACACATATATATATATATATATATATATGTGTATATATATATATATATATATATATATATATATATATATATATATATATATATATATATATATATGTGTATATATATATATATATATATATATATATATATATATATATATATATATATATATATATATATATATATATATATATATATATATATATATATATATATATATATATATATATATATATATTTATATATATATATATATCTATATATATATATATATTTATATATATATATATATATCTATATATATATATATATATATATATATATATATATACATATATATATTTATATATATATATATATATATATATATATATATATATAGTATTCAATTAGGGTGAAATTGAATTTTAAACCTTGGATTCGAACATTCGCAGCAGGTATACAGCTAAAAAATGAGTTTTACCAGATGTAAACCTGTGATAATCAATCGACATGAGTTACGTAGTTCTCAATAATACCATCAAGATGGTATCAGAAATGCCTGTGATTCTCTCATATCAAAGTTTTGATATCTCATACTGTTCGGAAACTAACACCAACCAACTGATATCCCGCCAAATCTTCTCCCATGTCTTGATGAAGTTCATTGCACTTGTATTCCGAATGCAAATCAATACACTCATTTTACATTCTCATCAATGTAAATAAGCCTGGGTCACAATTGCAATAGTGATTATGGAATATGGAATATGGTATAGTGTTTAAGCGAAATGGATGATGACGTTTCCATGTAACCGTTCACAATGAAAACTGATTATAGTGATCAGGTCATGTCATGAGAAATGAAAAGAATCCATTTCTTACTACTTATCCCTTTTATAACCTCTTTGACAAGTCAAATTCTGACCAATCGGATGATATTACTACTGTAGTCAAGCGACTTACCGTTATGTATTCCGGGTATTTTATTTTTCTCCGAGACTCAAATCAGACATTGGGCCTATCAAGGGATAAATGTCAAAATTACTTCTGGCAATTGCTACAAGGTCTGATATATAATTTCAAAAGAATAATTGAACAATAATAGAATAATCTGGAAGGCCTTGGTTGTTACCTACCAATGCCACTAAAATTCGAACCGTTCAAGGCAAAATAATGATTCAGGTTGGCGGTGAACCGGTGAAATATGATGCTATTGTGGCCCACATATGTCACTATACAAAAATGGCTATTTCATAATCACTATTCCATATTTCAATTTTGAATCAGGCTTCAAATATACATCATTAATTGAAAGGGTAATTTATATCTCAGATTGTCTCAATCACATGTGAGCCTCACTTGATCACGATAGCCCATGTAGGCTACTGTGCATTTTAGTTGATCAATAATACAAGCACAACGTCTACACTAATTGTCGCTGACATACAATGATATGCAAGTACTCTCTCTTCAGTTGGTACTACGTAATTGTATAGTGATTATTCAGTGAACTGATCACATTAATCATCCTAAGTGATCACTCATATGAACACGTTATTATTCCTTCATTATTCAGCGGGTGATCAGTCACGCGGAATTCAATTCAATACTGGTATCCATCAACAAGTGTATCTCATTCCAACGAGTTGGAAACAAAATACAAATGGAGACACTTCATAACATTGATATTCATTGCATGGAAATATAGACAAAAGTGATTGTGTTATAGGTTATATATTTTTTGAATGAAATGAATAGTATTGGTATTGAGATGAATTGGTATTTCACGCATCAATAATTTAGCACAATCACTTCTCGCTGATCGGTGAGTTATTCATGTGAAAGTGGTTATACTGAAATACACTGAGTAAGTGGTGAGGTGGTGAAATCATCGGTCCAGCATTGATCAATATAGCATTTGATTCCACAGTGAAACTGTGACGGGAAGCTTCCAAGTATGAATCTAGTATGTATTTATACTTCTTTCCCATATTCTATCATGACTGCGTCCTGTGTCTCCACGTCTTTCGAACAATTCAGAGCAATAATACCGGCTTTCAATTGACAACTAGTGATAGGCGTAGCTTACCGGTGGGACACCTAGATCTATACTTCATGTGAGCATTTGGAGATACTCTGATAGGTAATGCCAATTGACCTACATAACAAACAGCCCATTTGATTGGATAGTTTGTGACGTTTGTGGGCGGGACAATCACTAGTCGTCAATTAACTTACTGTAATTTCACGGCCTTGTGGATGACCCAACCTAGCGGAGAAGTTATGACCTTGACTTTTCACGGCCTTCCATATGATGAATCACCAGCGTATGTTAAGCTGGATTCACAATGCGAACTAATGATTGGTGACTAATACCTATGACTATCAATAACGTAACGGGATAAGCAACATGGCGCTTTCCTTTCGCACCATGCGTATATCAAAGGGATGCCGCCTCACAAATGTTATGATGATTTGCTGGTATTATTGTGTGTTGATCTACACAAGTAATAGATGTAATGCAATCTGTGAATCCAGCTCTTCCCAACTGCATTAAACAATATTGGGATAAATTTCATTTGAATTAGCCAATCTAAATTTAAAATACGACTGTAAAAGCATTTAGTACCCTAGTCAAGAGCCCTACTGCTATATTTACCATTTGATAACTGGATAATTACTCATCATCCACGAGAAAGATTAAAATCAATGCAATTGTACAACTATGTACTATATATTGAAATACGAGCCTAATACGTACGATTTGATTTGAAATTACGAATCTCACAAATGTACACGAAAGTGCGCTGATTCCACCATGGTGAAAACGGCCTAATGTTAAAAGGATAGGACTTACGCCATGTTGCTTATCCCGTTACGTTATTGATAGTCATAGCTAATACTGAATACTAAAATTAAGAAACTGAGCATTCACATAGGCTTGCAATGAGAATTGATTTTCATGAGTCGTAGCTTTCTTAAGATGACAGATTTAAATTGAAATCTACATATTAGAAGGCTGTAAACGAGCGGTTCACCGAGCGGGAAAGCTTCCTTTTGCATTGACTTTCTGTCGTTTCGAATTCACGACTTCTGATTGGTCGGACTAATGATTGAAACTAATGATTGATACTAAAGTTGAAAGTTGGTTAACTTTACAGGTCAGTCACTAATATCAAACACAATGTGAACGTCAACACTGATTCCGTATCTGCCAACTTTAGTTAATCATTAATCACTAATCATAGTTCGCATTGTGAATCCAGCTTTACAAACAAGCGAGAATACCTCATCCTATATTGACAGATGAGTTGAAATCTTGTGAAAGTGAGGTTATGACCGGTATTCACGGTTCCACAGCGCCGTTTCAGTTCCAACAATCATGCAATGACCATATTTTTGTGGTTTTTAGTCAACTAGAAGTCACAAGTTGAACATTATTGGAAACAATCATAATCCATCATTCAATACGCACTTCTCCAGTAGCAACCGCCATTTTGATCTAGCCGACTGGAACGCGAAGCTAGCATACACTTTTGTTTGCTTTGAACTAAAGACTTCATTGGTTATCTGGGTGCAAGACTAGTAATCACCTTTGTGACGTATTAAGGGGGCAATTATATGTGTTCAATGACTTTAACCTTTGTGACGTATCAAGGGGGCAATTATATGTGTTCAATGACTTTAACCTTTGTGACGTATCACGGGGGCAACTATATGTGTTCAATGACTTTAACCTTTGTGACGTATTACGGGGGCAATTATATGTGTTCAATGACTTTAACCTTTGTGACGTATCACGGGGGCAATTATATGTGTTCAATGACTTTAACCTTTGTGACGTATCACGGGGGCAATTATATGTGTTCAATGACTTTAACCTTTGTGACGTATCACGGGGGCAATTATATGTGTTCAATGACTTTAACCTTTGTGACGTATCACGGGGGCAATTATATGTGTTCAATGACTTTAACCTTTGTGACGTATCACGGGGGCAATTATATGTGTTCAATGACTTTAACCTTTGTGACGTATTACGGGGGCAATTATATGTGTTCAATGACTTTAACCTTTGTGACGTATTACGGGGGCAATTATATGTGTTCAATGACTTTAACCTTTGTGACGTATTAAGGGGGCAATTATATGTGTTCAATGACTTTAACCTTCGTGACGTATTACGGGGGCAATTATATGTGTTCAATGACTTTAACCTTTGTGACGTATTAAGGGGGCAATTATATGTGTTCAATGACTTTAACCTCTGTGACGTATTACGGGGGCAATTATATGTGTTCAATGACTTTAACCTTTGTGACGTATTACGGGGGCAATTATATGTGTTCAATGACTTTAACCTCTGTGACGTATTACGGGGGCAATTATATGTGTTCAATGATTTCAACCTCTGTGACGTATCAAGGGGGCAATTATATGTGTTCAATGACTTTAACCTTTGTGACGTATTAAGGGGGCAATTATATGTGTTCAATGACTTTAACCTTTGTGACGTATTAAGGGGGCAATTATATGTGTCCAATGACTTTAACCTTTGTGACGTATTACGGGGGCAATTATATGTGTTCAATGACTTTAACCTCTGTGACGTATTACGGGGGCAATTATATGTGTTCAATGATTTCAACCTCTGTGACGTATCAAGGGGGCAATTATATGTGTTCAATGACTTTAACCTTTGTGACGTATTAAGGGGGCAATTATATGTGTTCAATGACTTTAACCTTTGTGACGTATTACGGGGGCAATTATATGTGTTCAATGACTTTAACCTCTGTGACGTATTACGGGGGCAATTATATGTGTTCAATGACTTTAACCTTTGTGACGTATTACGGGGGCAATTATATGTGTTCAATGACTTTAACCTCTGTGACGTATTACGGGGGCAATTATATGTGTTCAATGATTTCAACCTCTGTGACGTATCAAGGGGGCAATTATATGTGTTCAATGACTTTAACCTTTGTGACGTATTACGGGGGCAATTATATGTGTTCAATGACTTTAACCTCTGTGACGTATTACGGGGGCAATTATATGTGTTCAATGACTTTAACCTTTGTGACGTATTACGGGGGCAATTATATGTGTTCAATGACTTTAACCTCTGTGACGTATTACGGGGGCAATTATATGTGTTCAATGATTTCAACCTCTGTGACGTATCAAGGGGGCAATTATATGTGTTCAATGACTTTAACCTTTGTCCGCTTGAGAATTTATAACTCTCACAATCGATTTGTTTTCATTACCAAACTTGAGATTCGGTTCAACAACTAAATTATAACTTGGAGGTTTCTTCTTTTTCAACATCATCGACGACTTTTACAACTTCAAACAACATCATTGATATACTTCTGTGATTTGCAAAACGTCTTTCTCAGGAGAACTATGTGTTCAATCATCTCAATTTTTGTCCACATATTTCAATAACCACTATGGTAAATCTGTGCATATCCGTTTTTCAATGCACCTTGGTATTCAATTATAATTTTTCCTTATTGATATTGTATTAATCGTATGGAAAGAGCGATTGTAATGATAAAGAGCCGTGATGTTTCTGCTCTGATCACAATTCTGGCTCGCTCAGATTATGCGAGCCAGCAATACAAATCACAACAAAATGGAGTGAATTGGTCAGGTAGTTTCTGAGAATAGGTACATTGAGTATTGAAGATAATGATGACCGGAAAATAAATGATGCTCACAACCATGTCACTCTGGAGTCTTTGTAACAAATGCACGAACACGATACCTCAGATTAGGTCAGCATTTTTGAAAACACATAAATCAATAGAAAAAATAGATAGTGTTATGAAACAAAAAATATCATCATTCAAAAACATTGATATGAGGAAATTGAAACCAAAAGGGGAAGAATACCATGTCAACGCCCCCATGAGTCAAATTGGCAAGTTGACTAGCTGAAAATGAGATTTTCCAGCCACAGTTTATCGATATCGGATCGGACTTGAGTGAATGTGAAATGAATGTATTCGAAACACAACACGTTATTCGGACTACTGAAGACTTTGAACGCTTACGTCTTTCATATTTCGAACAAAGTTTGTGTTCCATCCGGACGTTGGATCACTCTGATAATGACGAGGAGTATTGATAGCAGAATATGTGTGTGAAAATGTGAAATTCTGAAAGATATTCACCAGAAAGTATATCAAGACGAGTTAGATTGAATATGTGATATTCTGTGCTTCCTCAGCCTTGATTGAGAAACAATTTTTTTGGTCAATGTTTACGAAACTGATGGAGAATAAATGTCATTGCACATTTCAAAACTCCGAATTTGATCGAATCTTGTGAGCAGATGTATTTTTCGAAACGTGTACATGATCGACATGAGAGGAACCAATCATACAGAGAAGTGCTGAGGTTATCAAATGATCAGAAGTGATCAATATAACTGGAAAGGAACAATACTTCAGATTGAAAGAGAAAAATGATAATAGATGGGGTTGAAATATATGAAACGAAGTGTAAAAATGAGGAAGCTAAACTGGGTTAGAGTCAGCTGGGAACATAATACTCTGAGACGTGATGTATTGATTCTGAGCGGGTATCAAGCAGTGGATAAAGTTAAGAACTCACTCTAAGAAAGTGGACCAGAATTTTGCAGGGATTATCAGGAAATGAGTGAAAAGAGAAGATGGAAACTGTATGAAATGAAAAAATATATTTAATTGAAATGTGAGATAGATTAAGAGTGAGGATCCTGACAAGTTTGACAGAAAAATCGAATTATCGAAGGAAAGATCAATCTGACTGTACGTGATTTGAATAACTTGGAAAACGCGGAGAGTTGACAGAATTATCAGAAGAACACACGGTGAGAGAATGTGAAAAACATCTGAAAATTGACTCAAGTTACTGAACTACACCGTTGCATGAATACGAAGCATTGTGGAACGTATAAGTGGCATTTAATATATATATATATATATATATATATTCATATATATATATATATATATATATATATATATATATATATATATATATATATATATATATATATATATATATATATTATATATATATATATATATATATATATATATATATATATATATATATATATATATATATATATATATATATATATATATATATACATATATATATATATGTATATATTTATATATATATATATATACATATATATATATATATATATATATATATATATTATACATATATATATATATATATATATATATATATATATATATATATATATATATATATATACTATATATATATATATATACATATATATATATATATATATATATATATATATATATATATATATATATATATATATATATATATGTATATATATATTTATGTATATACTAGCACGTTTGGCCGGTCATACGACATGCCCCCCTCCCCTCCTCCCCCCCCTCCTCCCCCTTCCCCTTTACCTCCCACCCTCTCCACAACCCCACCACCCCTCCCCCATACCATCTACCACCCTCCTTCCTTCCACAACCCTCCCACTCTCTCTCTCTCTCTCTCTCTCTCTCTCTCTCTCTCTCTCTCTCTCTCTCTCTCTCTCTCTCTCTCTCTCTCTCTCTCTCTCTCTGTCTGTCTTGATGACGTACCACTGCTGCGTTCGAATAGAAAGTTCCACAGCACATTCTCGAACAACATGAGGGTTGAAATCGACTTCATGAGAGCCTCAATGTGGACGAAGAACTCTTCCGTGCTTATAACTACAACGGTTTCTTATGGGGCGAGCTGAGCTCAAAGCAGAATGAAATAATAGAAGACGATAGTCGTCTACTATTCTCCCTAATATTGAAACAGCATTGTGTGCTTCCAACGAAATGACGCGTTCTCATATCCCCCCCCCCTCCCCCCAGACCCAATTGTGACTGACAGGAGACCAGCCACGGGAAAAACCGGGTTT
>CAXFZR010000169.1:0-16534 GCA_964007535.1 Brachyptera risi | reverse complement strand
AACAGGGTCGAGCTTTGAATCACTGAAAGGGAAGCAAATATGTACCAATTTTGTTTTATTTGAATTTATTACCAAATTGTGATCATGGGTCCATTTCAGAATTTGATTAAAATCTAATTGCATATGATTTTCTGCAATTGCTAGTTTTTTATGCACTGCAAGTAATACCGTATCATCAGCATATAAAAAGGATTTACAATAAGAGAGACAATTAACCATTTCATTAACATAAATTAAATACAAAATTGGGCCCAAAATGGAGCCCTGGGGTACACCAGTGCTACAAGATCTCAACTCACTACACGTATTATTAACTTTGACTAAAAAATGTCTATTTCTTAAATAACTAGTAAACCACGCCAACATAGGCCCTCTGACGCCAATATTTTCTAGACATAAGATTAAATTTGCATGGCATAAAGTATCGAAAGCCTTTGAGAAGTCGATGAACATAGCAATAATGTGCATATTATTATTTAATTTTTCATTGACGAAACTTGAGAAATCTACTCCTAATAATAATAATAATCTAATAATAATAATAATAATAATAATAATAGTGGAGAGGGTGAATGGAAAAATTGAAGAGATGTGTGAATGGGAGGGAGTTACATACGTAGAGTCAAAATGCTGGCTGAACACGGGACGTGATCTTAACAAAGACGGTGTGCATCTCAATGTCGGAGGCACGCGTAAGCTGGGAAGACTGATGGGGCGAGTGGCGGAATCATTAGTAAAGAGAGACGGGAAATGACTAAGAAAAGAAGAGGGTGAGAGGAGGGGTAGGTGGGGAACAAAGAGGCATCAGGAAAGTAATGTTAAAATAACTTTGATAAACTGTAGGAGTATCTGCAACAAGATAGAAGAGTTTAGAACAGTCATAGAATATATTAATCAGCTGACATTTTTGTGGCAGTGGAGACATGGTTAGATGAGGGATATGAGGATAAGGAACTGAGAATAGATGGATATAGCCTATCAAGGAGAGATCGAAACAATCAGGGAGGAGGGATTATGGTGGGATGTAAGGAACAGTTGGAAGGTAGGATAAAATGGTCGGAGGAGAAAGTAGAGCTGTTGGGTGTGGAGGCTAAACTAGGAAAAGAAAGATACACAATTATAGCAGGATATAGGCCACCAGATGCCAACTTGAGCATACTGAATAAAATTAGGGAAAGAATCATTTCAGATGGGAAAAACCTAATCATTGCAGGAGATTTAAACCTACCAGACGTACAGTGGGTAGAGGGATGCACGGGAATAGGGACAAGTAGAAGACAAGAGCTTGTCACGGGAATAATCAGTGAAGGTTTCATACAAACAGTTACAGAAGGAACTAGAAAGAAAGGAGCAGGTGGTAGCAATCTTTTGGACGTCATTTTGGTGAGACCACCGGAGAAGTGGTTGAAGACATCCGTTGATGAGGGGATCAGTGACCATAAAATTCCAACAGTAGAAATAGTTGGGAAAACGGAGGGGGGATTAGGAAAGATAAAGAGGAAGGCTTGGCTATATGGAAAAGCAGATAGAAATAGCATCAAGGAATATCTGAGGAAGGAGAAAAAGACCTGGAAAGCAGGGTTAGGAGACATTGATCAACAATGGGAAAGTTTTAAGAATATCTGTTTAGAAGCACGGAAGAAATTTGTGCCATCCAAAACTATTTCGCTAAATGCTGACCCACTTTACTACATTCAGGAAAATAAGGAAAATGAAAAGGAAGGGGAGGGAAATTCACAACAAAGAAAGAGGGGGTACAGGAGATGATGGTGTTGAAAAAAGAAGGTTGAGAGCAGAATTAAATAAGGAAAAGAGATTGGCCAAGGACAGTTTTCTCAAAGGGATGTTGGACAAGAACGATCAAAATAAGAGTTGGAATAACATGTTCAAATATATAAACAGTAACAAGGGGAGCGATAGTGCCTTACCAACGCTTATTGACAACAACGGGGTAAAATATCGAACAAAGATCAATAAGGCGTGTGCTCTCAATAAATATTACAGCGGGGTTTTTCAAACACGGGACACTGTAGCATCCCAAAGAGAGGAGTTGGAAACAAATTTGGATTCGGAAAAGAGACAGGAAATAACTTTTGGATTCAGAGCAATAGAAAGAATTATTCAGAATATGAAAAGCAATAAAGCGCCCAGAATTGACGATATTAACAACGCATTCATCAAGCTGACTGGAGAGGATATTATCCCATACCTGAAAGTCATTTTTTTTTTGAGAACTCAATAGATACAGGGACGGTTCCTCAAGACTGGAAAAAAGCATTGGTAACGCCAATACACAAGGGGGGCGAAAAAGTGCTACTGGGAAATTACAGACCAGTGAGCCTCACTTCTTCAGTAGGTAAAATTATGGAGAGGCTTGTAGATAGAGATATTAAACAAATTATCAGCACAAAATTGGGGGTTTTCAAAGGGCAACATGGTTTTAGAAAAGGATACTCGTGCATTACCCAGTTGCATGGCTTCACACAGGAACTGACCGACTCCCTAGACAACAAGGATGAAGCTTATGCAGTCTTTCTAGACTTTGAAAAAACCTTTGATAAAGTTCCCCACAAACTTTTGATTTCTTAATTAAGGGAAGCCACACTAAATGACAAAATTACTAATTGGGTGGCAGAATTTTTAAATGACAGAACACAGAAGGTGAAGGTGGGAGGAGAATTCTCGGAGTACATCAAAATTACCTCGGGCGTACCACAAGGTAGCGTCATAGGTCCCCTTTTTTTTAACATATTTATTAACGATTTGGGAGATGGAATAAACTCAAAATTGAGACTATTTGCGGACGACTGTGTGGTGTATAGGATAATTGAGAAGGAGGAGGATGCACAGAAACCCCAGAAGGATTTAGATAAGATTAACGACCGGGTGGAAAGAAATTTCATGAGTTTAAACATAGGAAAGTGCAAAGTTGTTGCATTCTCCAAAAGCAGTAGGAGCAAAGAGCTGAGAAGGGTAGAACTTAATTTGGGGGGGAAGAAATTAGATGAAGTAGATGCATATAAATATCTGGGTATAACCATGAATAAGAATCTAAAATGGGGCGAGCACATTACTAAACTGACACAAAAAAGTATTAGAGCACTTAATCTGGTCATGAGAAATTTGCGAGGGACAGGGACCGAAATAAAAGAAAAGGCATACCAGTCACTAATAAGGCCAATTTTGGAATACGGCAGTACGGTTTGGGACCCACACAACCCCGGTCTAGTAAAGGCAATAGAAGGCGTCCAAAGGGTTGCGGTGAGAAGGGTGCTCGGCCGAGTTAAAAGGTTTAGGGTATTGAGAAATAAAGCGGGCAAGGTAGAGAAAGTGATGGAAAAGCCTAGTGAGATGGTTCAACAGCTGGGGTGGGAAACACTAGAGGAGAGGAGAAAAAATGACAGGCTTTTCAACTTCTATACACTATTCTATAGTGTCACTATTCTATACAACTTCTATACAACTTCTAAACACTTCATCAACATGTATAGATAATATTCTCACAAATGTACCTGAAAATATGTTCAACTGTCTAGTCAAGAATTACAATGTGTCAGACCATGCAGCACAAATTATGGAGATCAAACTAGGATATGAAGCACCGCAAAAGGTTGAGCAATTGTATAAGAAAAATAGGATATTCAGTAGAACAAACATGGATCGATTTATAAATATGCTCGAATCTACCGACTGGGAGAATATTTCACGAATCAGAGATGTGAATAATATGACTCAAGACTTTCTAAATTTGTATTTAAGTTATTACAATAACTGTTTCCCTCTTCAATATTCAAGGAATATATGTGCAGATAAAAGTTGGATCACACAAGATGTTAGATTAAGAAGACAAGCTCTAAGCAACATGAAACAGTTAGCTAACGTGACTAAAAATGAAAGACTGCTCCAGGAATTCAAGATTGCCAAATATGAATATAGGAAATATTTACGTTACGCTAAAAAGTGTGCCGTTGAAAAACAAATTTTCAGTGCCAGCAACACTATTAAAGAAGTTTGGAAGGTCATCAAAACGGAGACTGGGAATACTGCTCCACCTACACCAATTGAAAGCATCATAATAGGTGGCCAAGAAGTGAATGAACCAGCCAAGATAGCCGACAACTTCAATAACTACTTTGTTTCGGTAGCTTCGACACTGACATCTAGCATCACTAAAAGTACACTCCCAGGCCCTGAAATGGTCAGCTCTTGGATAGCACGATCAATTTTCTTAACTCCGGTGAGTGACCATGAACTTATAGAAATAATGAGCAATCTCAAACCTAAATCTACTCAAGATATATATGGCCTATCAATGAAGTTGATTAAAAGCACGAGTAAAGCTATTCTTTCACCAATAAAAGCAATCTGTAATGCATCAATGCAAACAGGTGTTTTTCCTGATATGTTCAAGAAAGCCAAAGTTATTCCCGCTTACAAGAAAGGAGATAAAAACGACGTTGCGAACTACAGGCCCATCTCTATACTCCCAGCGTTCTCAAAAATACTGGAACGTGTAATGCTGAACCGTGTTACTGAGTTTTTATCAAACAATAACTTCTTCTCAGAATCTCAGTTTGGGTTTCGCAAGGGTCGGTCAACAATCGAGGCAATAAATCACCTGATTCATGAGATCCTCAACGCACGCGATGGAGGACAATTAGTCTTGGGACTTTCGTGTGACCTCTCCAAGGCATTCGACTGTGTTGACCATCCTCTACTAGTTTATAAGCTCAACAAATGTGGGATAAGAGGACTTGCAAATTCCTGGATGAATTCTTATATTACGGAGCGCTCACAGCTAGTGGAATTGACGAATAATGAAGGTGTTATCAAATCACAGTGGGCACCTATAAACGCTGGAGTACCCCAAGGGTCAATACTAGGACCTTTACTATTTTTAATTTATGTCAACGACCTGTCTACTTATATGAGGGGAACTACCTTGATCACATTCGCGGACGACACTAATGCTCTTGTGTATGGTAGAAGCGTACAAGAGCTCAAGATTCAAGCGGAAGAGGTCCTATGCAAGCTGCACCACTGGTTTTCTTCAAACAATCTGCTTTTGAATACTGACAAAACGAACGTCCTACAAATAAAGTCGAAAAGAACTAACGAATCACTCACTCTTCATGATCGCTCTTCCAGCTCAATAATCACCACCGTCACCGACGCAAAGTTCCTGGGTATAGTAATCGACGAAAATCTAAGATGGGATACTCACGTGAATAACGTAGCCATAAGGCTACGTACAGCTATAAACGCTCTTTTTAAACTCCGTGACATAGTCAGTAAGAATAAACTTAAACTAGTTTATCACGCGTACTTCCACTCAATTGCCACTTACGGAGTGTCAATATGGGGTCACTCTGAGAGCGGAATGAACAGGATATTTATTCTACAAAAATATGCAATAAGAACTCTAGTCCGATCTCGCAGAAATAGACATTGCAGACAATCATTCATAAAAGAAGAAATTCTAACAATTCCAAGCGTATTCATCCTAGAGACATTGCTATTTATTTTTAAACATAAGTCACAACTCACTATGAATGCAGATAATCATCAACACCTAACAAGAAATCGAAACAAGTTGGTAATACCAGCGCATAACATAAGAGCTTACGAGAAAAGCGTATTTTATTTAGGAATAAAACTGTATAATCATCTGCCAGAGGAAATAATGACAACAAATAATATAAATGTCTTCAAAACAGTCATTAAGAGATATTTACTTGAAAAAGCGATGTACTCAGTAGATGAGTTCTTCAACTCGAATATTGTCTTCTAATCTACTGGTATCGAGTAAAATTGTATCTGACTCATCATTTTATTGTATCTGACTCGAATTATTTTTATACTTTTATTTGATATTTTTATATTTCAATTTTAAATTACGTTAATTTTTATCATTGTAACGGCCTTGATTAATTCAACTATCACCATTAGGCCTTTTTTAATTGTATCTAATTATGTCTCTAACTGACATTAGTCACTTTATTTTATATTATATCTGACGAGTCCAACATCCTGTTAAGTGTATAATATATATTTCACTTATGTATTGCGATTTCTACGGACAAATAAACTATTGAATTGAATTGAATATAGGGCAAGGAATGGCTACGCTGGGTGGGAGAGAGGTGGGAGAGAGAATGGGAGTAAGAACTCAAAGGAGTGTGAGAGGAGGGGAGCGGCTTGTGGTGGAAAGTGTGAAATCGGACTTGGGGAGAAGCGGCTACACACAGAGAACTCTGCAAGACTGGAATGGACTCAGTGAAAGAACAAGGGGAGCCGCGACATTGGAGGAGTTTAAGAAAGGATTAAGGATAGATATGGAACTGCCACCGCGCAATGAGCGTAACTGCAGTTGATCGGACAAATACAAATACAAAGTTTAACGCCCAAATTCAAAACGTATGTTTTGACATTGTTCCATTTTGGTTAGGCCGAACACACTGGTTTTTTACCACACTGTTCAAATCGTAGGTAGACCTATTTTATTTTGGGTTTTAATGACGCACTATACTGATGGCTACGATCTATTGGCGTCGGTGGATGATGAATTTGAGATGAAAGGTTATTTTATTAGTGTTTTGGATTGTGGGAAGGAGTCGGTCGTGGCCTGTTGTTAAGGAACCATCCCAGTATCAACCTGAATAACAGAGAGAAACCACGAAAAACCCCTGTCAGGATGGTCGATCGTGGCGTGAATCGAACCCCGGTCTCCCGAATGACGGCTCAGTGTGTTACCACTCGGCCACGCGTCTCGGTTAATCAATTCTTTTTACCGTAATGTCAGCTGATAAGCCTAGATAAATATCGTTCTGAATATCTTCACCAAAGATATTTCTATAATCTTCACATTCCACCTATAAAATGATGTGTCTTAGAAATTAGCTCCGTCTTTCTTTGAACGATCGTCTTGGAAGTACCTCATGTAAAAAAGTCAAAACGTAACGTTTTGAGATTCAGCAAAGTTACGTTTTGAGAAACTTCTTTTTTTAATTATTATTATTGCAATGAACATTTATCTTCTAGGCCTGGTCTAACCATCCCACAATTACATCCTGGATCCAAAGATATAAGGTCAAAGTCATATCAAAACCTACGTTTTGACACTCTTTTGTCAAAACGTACATTTTGACAGGTCAGTTTTGGCTAGGCATAGGGCCATAGGCCTATCACACAACACTTAGTAATCCATTGTTTTTACCGTAGGTTTAACAAGTTTACCACATGTAAATAAAGTGTTCCAAGATCAGAAACCTGAACTAAGTTACGACCTTTCTATACGTATTAATAATCACAATCAGTAGACAGCGTAGGCCTGGAAAGGAAATATTGTTTGCTCGGTCAGCAGCTGTAAAAGACACATCCAAAACCAAAACATCATTGTTGCTGCCACGTAACGTTTTGACTCAGAACGTGAAAACAAAAACGTTACGTGGCAGCAATTTTCAAAATAGCTGCCACGTAACGTTTTGATTCAAATGAACCAAAACGTTACGTGGCAGCAATTATCATTGTTGCTGCAACGTAACGTTTCGACTCTCAAAACGTAACGTGGTAATAAGGTCGGCCTTTATTTTTTCTCAAATTTGATTACAAATTACTATGCCTGAGCATTGAGTAGGCCTTTATAGTGTTGGGCCACCCCCTACCTTGTTTTTAACTGTCGACGAATTCGTAAGGAGTAAAACACACATTAAAACAAACAAAATACAAAATGTCCAAACTGCTCACTATAGATATAGACAAGAACTATCAGAAAACACCAAAAAACGCGAACATCGAACGAAACTTGACGATGGTAGGTTAATCTACATAATTACCCTCAATACATTGTATATAAATTCTAAATGTAGTGTACCAGTACCGCTGGTGGTAAGAATAGAGCAAGGCCCTTAACAACATGTTTTCAATGTGTAGGCCTAGGCCTATGTTATTTATTCTGCTATTTGTAACATATTCTGCTTTTTATGTAACTTTTTGGTAATTTTTATGTAGGCTTATGTGTGTAGGCCTATAACTGTGTATTTTTGTTTACATGTACCGTATTTACTAATCCATATTTGACGATGCTCAATATTGTATGTCACAATCTCATTACAAAATAAAAACATTATTACTAATACCGTAGCCCAACTTGGCAAGATGCAGGGCATAGGCATTGAGTATAGGCATTGAGTTTGTTGTTATAAGAGAGTACCTCCAATGTTGAAGTTCTATAAGAGCAACCGTGATCGGCCGGCTTGAGCTTCACCCCAAAAGCATGGTGTTTTGTCCAGGTGGTGCTAGTGTCAGCGTTACTAGCCAACCGGCGACACTAGCACCTTGTTTTTTGGGTGAAGCTCAAACTGTCACAATTATAGAGCCTCCCATAAGAATGTCCAGTCTTTCTAACGTAGTTAAAGTCAATGGTATAGGCCTATAACACATAATACTCAATGGCATAGCCTATAGACACTGATTAGAACTAGGCCTATGCCCAACTTGTTAACCACGGTAAATTTATAGGCATAATAAGCATACTGACGGGTGGATCAGTGGCTAGCATGCCGACTCATCATTCAGGAGGCTAGGGTTCAATTCTTCATAGTGGGATGGTTCATTAACAATAGGTCTCAACCGACTCCTTCCTACTATCCAAAATAACTAATAAAATGACCTTTCATCTCATCTTCCCATCAAGTTGTATATCATCATACTCAACGATATCATTCACCAACACCAATAGATCTTAGTCATCAGTACAGATCTTAGTAGATCTTGTTCATCATGTGTCGTTGAGCTCGGTATAAATAAATAAATATAGTGAGCATACAGATCTGTTTTAAGATTAGGCCTATATAAGATTTGAACTGTAGTTACCCTTTTAATTAGTTATCCATTTAACACAAACCTTTTCCCAATCTTATTAATTGATTACTTGTATTGCATTGTATTTATTATCATCCTGTTGACTGGTACATGATGGGTATTGTCCATTGAGCATTGTGATAGAAATACACGAGCATTGAGCGCTTTATCTACAGGCCTAAAACTAGGAAGATGTACTAAATGTAGGCCTACCAACACAGAGATTGAAGCGGCAGCATTGCGTTTATGTGTTTATAACACTTGTGTAATATATACCCCCACACTTTATAATACATTTTTCAGGAATGTAGATGTTCATAATCTTTTTTTCTCCAATAAAATCGAAACTTGACACAAAATCATTGATCCTCAATTAAGGTTATGGATGAAAGATAGGATCATTCAGACGAGACACCATTAAGGGCGATCTTACCAACCTAAAAATCTGATCATATCCGAATTTCTTGGTTAAATATTAATTAACCAACAAATTTTTCGTTGCATTTGAATTGGCAAGCATTGTTATTAACTGAAACTTATTATTATTTGCACTCATTATTTCAATTACAGAATCCGATTACAACAGGAAAAGTCATCGTTAATTCCGTTGCCCGATTTCCAACCACATGAAGGAGAGTCTGAGCCGTCTTTACAATCTGCGATGGAAGGTTCCAAAATCGAAGAGAGAGTCTTTACGTGGCAAGAAAAGGTTTTTAGTCGTACCGAGATTGCACATTACCAACATGTTGCCAACTGTCACACACAACTAGAAGTCAAGTATCACCACGATGTCAAGGAGTTGTGCAACAAGGCGGTGCCAAACAATCGTCTGTTTTCATGCACTGATGCCGATGATTTCACAGATATGGAAGAGGTAGTGACTTTTGAGATAACTTGCTCTCACTTGTGTTCTGTTAAAATATAAATATGGGCCGAGTAGAGAATACCATAATTTGTGGTGATACTAATTTAAATATCAAGTGGAAATTAGTAAATTAAAAATATATAATATTAATATAATACTATGCCGGTAAGCATTTGATTGCAATATATATTTCTCAAACCCAGATAACCAATTAAATTGGGCCAGGGGGTGTTTCCACCAGTTTTTTCTAGGGCAGACTTCTCATAACAATCGGTTCCTGCCAGTTCCGACTTCTTCCTCCTCTTCTCCACTACTGCTAGACCTATCCTCTGTTTCTTCTTCTCTTCCTACGAGTTCCCTCCATCGTTCTCTATTCTCCCACCATCTCTCGTCTTCCACTTCTTCCCATTTTTCTCCTCAGTTGACTACCCCACACTTGACTCCCTCTTGCCACCTTTCTCTTGGTCTTCCAACTCTTCTCTTAGCTCCATTGTTTTCTGCTACCTCAAACATTGCTCTCGGTATTCTTTCCATTTCCATTCTCCGCATATGCCCGTACCACCTAAGTCTCTCCCTTTCCAATTTAAATGATAACCTTTCCACTCCCACTTCCTTCCTTATATTACTGCTTCTCTTCTTCTCCAACTTTGACACTCCTGCTACGCTCCTTACGAACTTCATTTCTGCTGCCTCCATTTTCTTTTCTTCTCTCCAGTTGATTGACCATGTAACTGCTCCATATGTCAAGATAGGCAATTATAAATGAGTATCTTCCCACTCCTTGGAAAATCTTGGTTCCAAATCAGCTTCCTTACTTTTTGAAATAATATACAAAATTGGTATGCTGTATAAATATTATTAACATTTAGTATATAAAGCTCTAGCCTACAGGTATATATACCTGTAGGCTATTGTGTGACCTATTTTTTTTGCTTGTGGAATCAAACTCGGTAGGTTAAAAAGATACGCTTGATGCCTTCATCACGTAGAAGATAGATATAGTTCCAAGGCACCTCATAAGCCCAGGGGGGAAAATATGGTAAAACACTCTCCAAATGAATTCAAATTCCTAGGGAATTTAGGCACACACATAATGCACATTATTACGAAGCACCTTACATAAATCTGATGAACCATTCTTAAGATAGAAATCGATATGTAATTTTTTGTATATCAATTGAAGCTATTACAGTAAGAAAGCTATCAGACGTAAGCCTATGACCAACAAGTAAAACCAATTAGAACCATGGAGTTATATACATGGAGATCTATCTCAGCAACGAGCCGTGTACCAGATTGCGTACTTCTGTTTTTTTCGATTTTCCTCGAAACGACGGCCATGTTCGTTGTTCAAATGCTAGTTGGAGCTGGACTCTTATTTCCGAGATTTTGAGATTGTGAGATAAGATTGTTTGGGTGGAATTCTGGTAATCTCACTGAAAATGGCTGATTGGTATTCTCAAAACACTAATTTCTCATTTCATGGCAATCCATATTTCACTTGAAAATCTCACCTCCCATTTGGTTAGTGAAATGTCAAAGTGAGTTGTAAAATATTGTGCATAGCACTCGAGATGGCTTTGCATCACTGCCACTAGGATAATTACGGTAACTAGGGAAGACAGTGCATCCTATTTGTTTACATTTTCACGGGTCGCTATTGGCTATAATCTGCTGGCCTCCTAAAGGGTATCTCTCATATACCGGTAATAAAAACAATTTCATTTCATATTTCACGATTTTTCAACTCGGGAATAGCAAAACAGTGAGAAGTGAGATAAAAAAGTGGAATGAGATAATAATCTCATCTCATTTCACTCATCTCATAATCTCATAATCTCGAGAATAAGGGTCCTGCTCCCACGCTTGCAATTAAGGTCAAGTCCTTCTATATTATTACATCTATTATAACAATGTGAATAGAAGACCTTGTTCAGGCATTAAATATGAAACAAGTTTTGGTAGGCCTATACCTGACATCATTCAGCTTGAACAACGAATATGGCCGCCGGTACCCTGCATTTAATGTCATCAAGTGGTACAAGTTTTTCAACATGGAGTTATAACTCCAGTATGACAATACTATAGGTTTCTGACAAGTAACAAATGACAAACAATAGTTACCATAGCAATACAGCAAGCTCGTGGACTACCAAACATTCTGATTGGTCAATTCCAACTGGTGGCCATTGTTGTACCTGTCTCATTCAACAATGGGTGATGTCACTTGGCAGAAGCCTATTCGTGAGTAAAAGCTAACCAGGTGGCAGCACTGTCAAAGTGGGCGATCGGCCATCCGGAGGCATTCAGGCCTAGATCTCATGTTGTTGTATGCTTACACACATTATATTTGTAATTAATAAATTTTAATTTTAATAACTAATAATTTCAGTAATTTTAATTTCGTATTTAATATTGTAATTACACATCAATTCATTTGTATATAATTTGAAAGTACCTGCCTCCGCCCAGTTCACTAAAACGTCACCAGATGTCAGCCACTTTGCTTTTAATCACAAATATAAACAACTCCATGGTAAAACAGTCTTAAATTTCAATAGGTGAATCAGGGAGGCAGTGAGTTAATAGATTTATAATCAGGTGTGTGTATGAATAGCTCTACAGAACATTTCAAATAAATATCACTCAGCTAAAAATGCATATGCTGTGTTTTCCTAGTAAGCATATGAATGAATAGAAAATTTCTTATGGGAGATCGTGAACCAATTTTTTTCTCTGAGGATGGTGTAAGTGACAATTTCTGTTTTTGGGGGGGAGGGGGCAATCTCCCCCCCCCCCTCCATTCAAACACTGATTATTGTGTAACACATCTTGGAGCACAACTAATCAACTCTCATCTGTCTGTATTAAGTACCGGTATGTAAATAGTATGAATGTGTAGTAGAATCACAGATAATCGAGCTAAATACAGATGCCCAACGCCATACGAAAATAGTCTGCGGCTTATTTTGTGATAGACTGAGCCGCCGTGATCGAAAGGAAGAAACGCACGTCATCGACCGCAGCGAGCACTGCTCTCCAAGATTTATAAAATTTCTCGAGGAAAGATGTAAAACTACCTGTTCCGAGGCTAGCTGTGCATTCATGTCTAAGCGATATATGTGTACCCTGTTGCGAGGGCTCATTGTTATAAATAGAGTGCCGGGGTAGCTATCGGCTACCTGTTACCACGTGCGACTACCCCACAACTACATTCTTTTCTCGATTCGCATCATAATCTCACACAGTAGTTGTTGAATGAATCTTGTATGTTCTAAAATCAAGATGTAATTAAATTAGTACAGAAATGAAAGGAAGCCATGTATGGAAAATGAAAATTATTGATAGTTTTTTATAATTGGTTCAACGACGCACTATAATGATAACTAAGATATATTGGCGTCGGATGAATGATAAATGAGACGATGGGATGATGAGAAGAAGGTTTCTTAGGTAATGGGAAGGATAGTGGGAAGAAAGCGGTTCTGGTCTATATTGTACGAACCATCCCGGCATTAGCCTAAAGAGTACAGAGGGAAACCACGAAAAAAATGCAAAGATGAACGATGACGGGGATCAAACCAGGTCCGATATGCTCTCGGCTTTCACCTCACGGTTCAAATGAAGCGAGCGTGTTAACACTACGGTGTATGTGCCGGTAATTATATTTATATAAATATATATATTTTTTTTTTTGTATATATGTATATATATATATATATATATATATATATATATATATATATATATATATATATATATATATATATATATATATATATATATATATATATATATATATATATATATATATATATATATATATATATATATATATATATATATATATATATATATATATATATATATATATATATATATATATATATATATATATATATATATATATATATATATATATATATATATATATATATATATATATATATATATATATATATATATATATATATATATATATATATATATATATATATATATATATATATATATATATATATATATATATATATATATATATATATATATATATATATATATATATATATATATATATATATATATATATATATATATATATATATATATATATATATATATATATATATATATATATATATATATATATATATATATATATATATATATATATATATATATATATATATATATATATATATATATATATATATATATATATATATATATATATATATATATATATATATATATATATATATATATATATATATATATACATACATATATATATATATATATATATATATATATATATATATATATATATATATATATATATATATATATATATATATATATATATATATAGATATATATATATATATATATATATATATATATATAGATATATAGATATATATATATATATATATATATAGATATATAGATATATAGATATATATATATATAGATATATATATATATATATATATATATATATATATATATATATATATATATATATATATATATATATATATATATATATATATATATATATATTTATATATATATATCAGGGACTGAGACCGTAACCATAACCGTAACCGCAACCATTAAAGACCCGTGTTTTTTCAGCAACTGTAACCGTAACCACAACCTTTATAATTTGTATGGTACAACCATAACCATATCCACAACCGTTATTATTTTTCGGGCTCAACCGTAACCGCAACCGATAACCTTTATGCTGAGGTGATGAGAACCACAACCAGTAACCTTCATGGTATCAGTTATTCAGGTCTCAAAAAGGTCCCCAAAAGGGCTTGAAACGGTTGTTTCAAGACAGACACTGAATCTGAGGGGAAAGCAAATATAACTTGTATTTTGTCAAAAGTCATTCAACTTCCAGCACTGCAGACATAAACTCTACTATGTCAAGGTTTTGAGGCCGAGCTTCATGAGATGGAGGAGGGGTAGTTGAGTGACATTGTAATAAAATCACTCTTCCAAGATCTGTGTGTAGTAAGTGGTTACAAAGATTAGTATTTGTGGAAATTCCAAAAGTTTGCTTGAAACAGCTCTAAAATATGTAATTGACACTAGAGAGGACGGCTTGAAGCACCCCGTGCGCTAGTGTTGTGGGATAGGGAAGACGGTCGTTCGGGACTTTCATCACTCGGATGCACGTTTAACGGTAAAAAAGGGTAAACGAACTCTTACTCTAGCGAGACTTCACTTATGGATGGGGTTGAAAATGTGTCCAAATAACATGTTTGGGTAGGCCTCTAACAAGTTGAAAAACAGTCCGAATGATCAGTCAGTCTTTCAAAAGAGATTGAAAGAGATGGTTCAATGGTGTCTGGTGTGAATGGTGACAGTGAATATCATACTTCGGTGATCACTAGGTAGTATAATTAGGCAAAATGTTGACAAATATTGAATATGAGCTCAGACACCAGGCGCGTAACCGGGACCTTTATAAAATTTGCTTCACAACCGTAACCATAACCGGGACCTTTATTAAATTCAGTTCATAACCATAACCGCAACCGGGACCTTTATAGAATTCAGTTCATAACCCTAACCATAACCGGGACCTTAATAAAATTCAGTTCGTAACCATAACCACAACCGGGACCTTTATAAAATTCAGTTCATAACCGTAACCACAACCGGGACCTTTATACATAAAGGTCTCAGTTCCTGATATATATATATATATATATATATATATATATATATATATATATATATATATATATATATACTATATATATATATATATATATATATATATATATATATATATATATATATATATATATATATATATATATATATATATATATATATATATATATATATATATATATATATATATATATATATATATATATATATATATATATATATATATATATATATATATATATATACTATATATATATATATATATATATATATATATATATATATATATATATATATATATATTATATATATATATATATATATATATATATATATATATATATATATATATATATATATATATATATATATATATATATATATATATATATATATATATATATATATATATATATATATATATATATATATATATATATATATATATATATATATATATATATATATATATATATATATATATATATATATATATATATATATATATATATATATATATATATATATATATATATATATATATATATATATATATATATATATATATATATATATATATATATATATATATATATATATATATATATATATATATATATATATATATATATATATATATATATATATATATATATATATATATATATATATATATATATATATATATATATATATATATATATATATATATATATATATATATATATATATATATATATATATATATATATATATATATATATATATATATATATATATATATATATATATATATATATATATATATATATATATATATATATATATATATATATATATATATATATATATATATATATATATATATATATATATATATATATATATATATATATATATATATATATATATATATATATATATATATATATATATATATATATATATATATATATATATATATATATATATATATATATATATATATATATATATATATATATATATATATATATATATATATATATATATATATATATATATATATATATATATATATATATATATATATATATATATATATATATATATATACCGGTATATATATAA
>CAXFZR010000168.1:0-13054 GCA_964007535.1 Brachyptera risi | reverse complement strand
ATATATATATATATATATATATATATATATATATATATATATATATATATATAATATATATATATATATATATATATATATATATATATATATATATATATATATATATATATATATATATATATATATATATATATATATATATATATTATATATATATATATATATATATATATATATATATATATATATATATATATATATATATATATATATATATATATATATATATATATATATATATATATATATATATATATATATATATATATATATATATATATATATATATATATATATATATATATATATATATATATATATATATATATATATATATATATATATATATATATATATATATATATATATATATATATATATATATATATATATATATATATATATTATATATATATATATATATATATATATATATATATATATATATATATATATATATATATATATATATATATATATATATATATATATATATATATATATATATATATATATATATATATATACATATAAATATATATATATATATATATATATATATATATATATATATATATATATATATATATATATATATATATATATATATATATATATATATATATATATATATATATATATATATATATATATATATATATATATATATATATATATATATATATATATATATATATATATATATATATATATATATATATATATATATATATATATATATATATATATATATATATATATATATATATATATATATATATATATATATATATATATATATATATATATATATATATATATATATATATATATATATATATATATATATATATATATATATATATATATATATATATATATATATATATATATATATATATATATATGTATATATATATATATATAAATATATATATATATATATATATATATATATATATATATATATATATATATATATATATATATATATATATATATATATATATATATATATATATATATATATATATATATATATATATATATATATGTATATATATATATATATATATTTATATATATATACATATATATATATATATATATATATATATATATACGATGATTTTTTTATGAAACAATAACAAAATTTCTTGTTGGGAAAAATATGGGACTTATTAGATATACGATTGATACTTATAACTACAAAATAATTCAGTATAATACTAGGTGATTGATTGGAACCGAAACTTCCTGACATGTAATTGGAGTTTTGAGATACAAATAGAATGAAATATAATAATGGTAATAATAATAATAATTCATTATTTGAATTTTCAATAAAATATATTCATAATATAATCACAATCGATATATTAGAAAAAAAGTACAAACAAAGCCCGATTTTCACGGTAAATAAAATGAACGTCTCCCATATGCTCACGTGATTAGCTATATATTGCTGAATAGAAAATAATGTAAACAATAGTTGCCGTACTTCTAATTGAAATGAATGATATAACAATTGATTACGTTGAAGAGTGAGAAACAACTTTTATGTTATTCTACTTCATTCAGTACGGTTCCTGAACCAGACTACAGAAATGTGTTACTAAGAAAGAAATAAAACCATCTAGCTGTCAATCACCAAACGAGTGAGTGTTTTCTACCTGGAGTCCTTCACTCAAAAGATGAAGTGATCGTTCTCTCTCTCTCTGTAACCGTCTCTCTCTCTCTTTCCACTTGATAGTTTCACCCGGCATCCGCTGAGGCCGGTACTGGCTTGATCGAAATACGGTTTACATTTAATTGAATTTAGGATACTTCTAATCTAACCAGCCACATGTCACTGCACCATGGTAGAGTGAATAAACGTATGGATCTACAAAAAAAAAATCAGAATTTTTGATCATCGGATTCTCAAATGCTACTCTTTTATATATTTTCGAAGCGTTAATCACACTTTGGAAATAATTTTATAAATTTAAGATTATTTTCATTGAAAAGATCATTCAATTTCCAATGGGGTGGTTCTTTTCGATTTTTTTCTAATGATTAAATATGGCCAGTAAAAATATTTTCTTGAGACCCTGCAATGCGTCCCATTTACCGATGAAACAGCCTTAAAGACAGCATTGTGCGTATAATTCGTTTCTGGGCACGAAAGGCTCTAATGCTGTCTGTCGTGACACCCCAGAATATGACACCGTATTGCAATATTGATTGCACATTTGCAAAGTACACGGTACGTAAGGTTGCGAAATTGCATTGCTTCACAAGCATCCTCATTATGTGTCGAGCTTTTGACAAGTTTGTGACAACGTTGTCAACATGCGGCCGCCAGGTCAACCCGTGATCGAGCACAATTCCAAGGAATTTCACACTTGTGGCTGTCTTGAGGTCCTTAGGGAGCGGAAGTGACTTCCCTTGGGGGGCAAATTTAATAACCAGTGATTTGTCTTGGTTTAATCGCAGTTTGTTAAGCCCAAACCAGACTCCAAAATCATCAAGGGTTGCAGTTGGATCCACTTGTAGATCTGCGGAGTTACTTGCTTCAACTGTAGCGCTGGAGTCGTCCGCGTATTGGATGACAAATCTAGCATCCGTGTCTACATAGATGTTTGAAGCCAAGTCGTTGACTAGGATCGAAAAAAGGAGGGGCCCAAGAATCGAGCCTTGCGGCACTCCACAGTTGACTATCTGCCATGAAGATTTCTCTTGATGATTCATTCGCACACATTGCAATCTATTGGTGAGGTACGATTTTAACCAGGCGCCAGTGACGCCAGTCACTCCGTACCAGGCAAGCTTGTTCAATAGCAGGCCATGATCCATAGTGTCGAATGCCTTCGACAAATCGCATAGGACGGCTCCAACTTTCTTCTTGCTTTCAAGGGCACTAATAATCTTGGTGACCATGTTATATGCCGCAGTAGTAGTTGATCGACCCTCCCAGAACCCATGCTGGTTTTCGGTGAGCAGATTATGGTCCTCAAGATGAAGTACTAGTTTTCTATGCATTATTTTTTCAATCAACTTGGAAAATGAAGACAGTATCGAAATAGGTCTATAATTTGAGCCTTCAGTTTTGACTCCTTTTTTATAAATTGGCTTTACGATAGCTCGCTTCATTCCCTCTGGAAAAACTCCCGTGTAGAACGAGTGATTAAAAATGTGTGCAAGTGGAGTGGCAATCCAGGGACCACACTGTTTCAGAAGACTCATTGGTACATCATCCCAACTTGCTGATGGTTTGGAAGGCATTTTCTTGAGCAACTGTACGATGTCCATTGCTGATGTTACAGGGTGGTCAATAGGAGTAGCACTGGTGGGAAAAGCCAATTTTAGCTTCGACATGCACTCTCCAGTAGTGTCTTGATAGCGGTCAATGGAACTGGTACCAACTGATATAAAATATTCATTCAAAAGTGAAGCTACAGCATTCTGATTAGAGACCAAGACGCCATTTTCAGTGAGGCAGATAGGCGAGTCGTCTTTTCTGTCTTGGCCCGTTAGTGACTTGACTACTTTCCACGTTCCTGCTATCTTGTTTCCTGATTCCATAATGATTTGTTCATGATAGTTTTTTTTGGCTTGATTGATATCAGTTCAAAGTTTTTTATTCACTTGTTTGAGAAGTGCACAGGTGGCAGGGGTTGCTGCTGTTTTAAGCAGATGAGTAAGTTCTCTTTTCCTTGAACAGGCATTTCTTATTTCAGGGGTAATCCAGCCTTTTGATGTCACATTTTTTTTCGAAAGTTGGATTTTTTGGGGAAAATTGTGCTCAAATAAAAGTAGAAATATTTTTAAAAACGCGTTGTACTTACTGTCAGTCAAGGTTTCCAAGTATACTGGTGTCCAATTCACTAGTCCAAGGTCAATGAGGAAAGCATTAATTGCATCAACGTGAAAATGTCTTTTGAAAACGGCATTGTTTGTCAATTTTTTTCCAGGGTGTGTTGAATGCGCTTGATTAGATGAGGTGGAAATTTTCAGCAGCTGGCCACTGTGGTCTGAAAGTCCTGGGTCAATGTTCTTCAGAAGTTCGACTTTTTCCCAATTAGTTATCACAAGATCGATTGTAGATTCGCTGGTGAGAGTGATTCTAGTGGGTCCCTTTTCCAGGATGTAGAAACCGTATGCCAGTAAAACTTCATCCAACTGGCATCTTCGGGCAGGCTCCAGTATGTTGATGTTCATGTCTCCGACAAGCACTATTTTTCTCCTGCCTGTGCTCATCTTATCTAAGAAAGAATCCAAGTGGTCTAGAAACGGCTGGAAAGTTGAGTGGTCAGGAGCTCTGTATACTGTTGCCAGTATGAATGAAGGTTCCGTCAGCACTTCAATGACGCAGATTTCAAAAATACTTTCCGAAGAGACGATGTTTGGGATACAATTAAAAGGTATTTTTTCGGGCCTATTCCTCACGTAGATGCAGGATCCACCACCAGGTTTACTGGTTCTGGAAAAATTGCTTGCTTGAGTAAAATCATTAATTAAAATTTCGTAATTATTGGGTACCCAGTGTTCAGTCATACACAGGATGTTCACACGAGTGTCTAGCGTGTCCATGAAAATTTCTAGTTCCTCAACCTTCTGATGCAGGCTGCGGATGTTAATATGAAAAACAAAGCTATGTTGCTCTTGCAGGCCAGAGATAGATGAGACAATTTCATTTTGACTCACGTGTTGGTTGCTGAGTTGACCCGGGGGTGAAAAAACTTCTTCACTGCGGTGCCATTTGGCCAAAACTGAGCACAGTACAGTGTTTCATGCAACGTGCTACATGCGCTGACTTTAAAGGAACTGTATTGTCCTCTTGCTTGTAGTTTCTCTACAGATACTGATTCTGGTTTGTCCACATTACCTTTGATGAAACTTAGTACTTCCTCGCACGTGACGTCGACATGAAGCCGCCAGACGTGAAGATTAATCTTTGATTCGGCGACCATAAGGTTACCGGTACCAGTTTTGCTGGTTGCGGTTCCCAATATATATGTCTTTTTTGGACGCGACTTTCTGTACGTTACCTCCTTGAAGCTATCGTCCTTCTTGGTGATGAGACAGCCGGCATTGTTGTTATCCTGAGTCTTCGGTTCCTCGGTAGGTTTGTCGGAGCGTTCATGTTTTATTGAGGGTTCTGATATGCTGCATTGTAGAAAGTAAAGGAGAGATTATGGGAAAGCTGTATAGTACCAAATCGAAAGAGAAGAGTTAGGTATGGATGTCGAGCATGAACTCATCAAGGCTGTAGTAGGGGTTTTGGTATAGGAAGACTTTAAGATTGTGGTTGAAAGTTTTGACACTGCAAGATTCAGTGATGTGGGAGGAAAGGTGATTATAGATGTGTGTGCAGAGATGAAATGGACTTCGTTTAATGAAGGAGTAGAAGAAGGTTGGTGTTCGAATCTTGTTTTGATTCCTTGTGGCATGGTTGTGAATAGCGGAGTTAAGTGGGAAGAGATTGGGATGATTGCAGACGAAAGTACTCGCAGTCTGGATGAGAGTACACGTAACTGTGAGGATTTGGTGATGAGTGAAATGAGGTTTACATGTTTTTCTACGGGCAGATCCAGCGATGATGCAAATGGCTTGTTTTTGGATTATGAGAATGTGGGTGGCGTGAGGGGAAGAGCCCCAAAAGAGTATGCCGTATGAAAGATGGGAGTGGATGTGGATGTGGGCATGGTAAACTAGTTTGAGGGTGTGGAGGCTAACTGTAGGTTAAAGTTTTCTAAGAAGGAAACATCCACCTTTGATTTTGTTCAATGTTTTCTCGATGTGAAGGGACCAATCCAGGGTAGGGGTGATGTGGATACCGAGAAATTTGGTAGATGGAGTGTTAGGGATGACCTTGCTGTCTACTTGGATAAGAGGAGATGTGGTAGGGAAGTTTGTTTTACTGTGAAAGTTGATGTACACTGATTTGGTGGGTTTTAGGGCAAGTTTGTTGTTACGACAATGGAGCGATATGAGAGAAGTTTGTGCATTGGCAGCTTGAATAAGGGATAAAAGGGAGTTTAGTTTTGGCGTGGTGAGGAGGTGGTTTGTGTCGTCAGCGAACTGAAAAAGATGTCCCATATCGATGATTTGGGGAAGGTCATTAACATACAGAAGAAAAAGAAGAGGAGAGAGCACAGAGCCTTGGGGTATGCCCTGAGTGATTTCTTGGGGTTGGGAAGTAGTGTGGAGGAGGTTGGTATTAGGGGATTTGATTCTCACCACTTGAGAGCGGGAAGAAAGGAAATAAGCGATCCATGTATTGGCCATGCCTCTAATGCCCAGGTGATTGAGCTTAGAAAGCAGTAAAGAGTGGTTAAGTTGTATATATAGTTACAACTCCATGATCAAATGAACTGTTCATTTTCACCATTATTCATGTATATCCAACATTGTATTTCATTCCTTTAAAATCCCAGACAAGCATGTATCAGACTTTGTGGACTTTAGTGAGCATGTATGTCTTTTATATTGAGAATCAATTGAAAGAAATTTCAACAACCATAATTTTGAAATTAAGCTCAAAGAAGCTGCTTAGGAAGTTTGAAAATGCTATGAATTCCTGAACAGACCATAAGAGAATGGAATGGAAGCAGGGAGCTGAAAAACGGACTGCTGCTCAAATTGGTTGAATCCCTCAGGCAGAAGTTGGGAAAATGTTAGTTTGATATATTGATGCATTTGGCCTATTGCTATTGAGAACTTCATCACATGCTATTGATTTTACAAACTGTAAATAAATAAATAACTGAACCGATCTAGTTGCACATGTTGCGTTTTAATAGTAATGGAAAATGCTTGTGAGAAATCGTGTGATGGAGTTGACGTTTATAATTGATAAAATTGAAGATCTCTGTGACGACTGTCAAAGTGAGATATAAATCGATGATAGTTCAATTAACGTTAATGTTCACAAGATAGCGTTGATGTCACCAATGTCTTTACAGACATAATTACAAAGAGCGGTCAAAAATTCGAAGGGAGCGTGGGAACGCCCAAGCATTAAGGTGGGAATTCAGTTATTAACAAGGAAGAGAGAGGAAATATTAAATTGGTGGAAAATAGGTTCATTAAAGTTTACCAATGATGTAGTATAATTGTAGACGGAGAATTTATCTCAATTAATTCACATTTAAAATAAATTGCCAGTATAAAAGTAGAAATAAACTGTTAAAATAATATGAATTCAACACTTTGAGATATTATGGAGAAAACCAAGAGATGTTGACAGAGTCGATCTATGGATCGAACTGACGAAAATGGTTGACAATTCTAGTTCTGTTCAAATGAAAACAGTAATACATTTATGAGATGGATAATAGTTGTTGTAAATAAAATCAAGGGTGAATCTTGTGAGTCAAGTTATACAAAGCAAGGGGTATGACCATTGGTATGACCAAGTACAATAACATGTTGTTGCTATGAGGCACAGTATTCCTAATAAAAGTGATCAACTATTTACTTTAAGACAGATAATGAGTTAAATGCTTATTGAATGTGATGGCTAAAGTTTATACAGAACGAAGAGTAGGTTTATGTAAATATAAATCACAATAATTGTTATTCCTATAGAATACAGTCTTCTTGGTAAAAGTGATTAGTTAGCTGTTGTTGTAAACAGATAATGAGCTGAATGCAGAATTATGTATCAATGCTATTCATATTGAAATGGTTTCTAAATAATATAGAAAAGTATATTCTAATCGATTCACCAATTAATATAACATTGAAACATAAAAAAATGAGCGCTTTATGACAATCGCATATAGGCCTACATTTCTCTTCTTCAAAATGGCCGATCAGATTTACATGATCATTTCTGACCAAAGACATTAGTATGCTGATACTGGACTTGATTTCGTGACGGGAGCCAACACAACGACATTACGGATCAGAAAAGCTGATAATCGGCAGTGAAACCTGCGAGAACGCTTCTAGCGGTTAACTGAAGAACATACCATGGAGTTGTATGAACATACAAGCAGTAAAGCAGGGTTTCCAGTTCCGATTTTTTCATGTCGTCCGACACGATATCGGTACGACTTTTGCTATGCCTGTTTCCACTTGGCTGTGCCGTAACGTTTTCGTGACGTCATAGCCATAGCCTTCATTACCTTCAAACTCACAGGCTTCTTCGAATGTGAGGAATGTTAGTATAACTTCCGGTAAAATCCAGGGACCCGAACCGGAACCGGAACCGGAACCGGAACCCGAAAAAACCCGTATTTTGGGGGAACCGGAACCAGAACCGGAACCTTTATTATTGATTTTCAAGAACCGGAACCGGAACCGGAACCCCTAAAAATCTTGGGTTCTTTTCGGTTCCATAAAGGTTCTCAATACCTAATTCAGACTCATTATTCACTCATTTTGTTTAAAACTTTTTAGTTATTTTTTTTTATAGACATTAAAAAATGAATCCTTTTCACGGGATTGTGCCAAAAACGACCGTTGACTCATTTTGTGTCCACGTTTTTGTTCGGGGAAAATACATTGACATTTGAGAGTATGCCTTTATAAAGGAACACAGCTCTCTGAGAATCGTTCTTTGGCGGTGCCCTCGTAGCTGTATAACTTCTGAGTAATGCACCAAACATAACCGATATCAGAGCGTGTGGCCAGTTTGGTCGAGTTATCGCTATTTCGGGAATTTCTTCTGTTTCACCATTTCTGTATAAATTTTGTCAGAAGAGAAGGTGTAAAGGAGGAACCTCGAAAGTCGAAACCCAGTGTGAGGGGAAAGATTTGTCCCCGGCAGATGGACAAACAAAACAAAGTGTCAAAAACCACCAAAAATAGACGAACCACCACAAGCAAGGGGAAAAAAAAAGAAATCATTTAGCAAGTGGAACCGGAACCGGAACCCTTATTCACACTATGGAACCGGAACCGGAACCTTTTAAATCGTAGAACCGGAACGAGAACCGGAACCGTTATTTGAGAAAATTAAGAACCGGAACCGGAACCTTTATTCATTTCGGTTCGGGTCCCTGGTAAAATCGTAGTTTCGGTCGACAAAAGTAGAAGTCGAGTCAATAATCACGACACCGAATCAGTACCGAAACGGTGTCGTGAACCGCCATGTTGTTAAGGTGAATACTGGCTTGTGATTGGCTAGTTGGGAAAATCGTGTCGGACGACAAGAAAAAATTGGAACTGGAAACCCTGCTTAAGCCAGTGAAAACGCGTGCGCAAATTACAACAATAACTTTCGCCAAAAAATCCCCATTGTTGTCAGTTCTTTAACGTCATAACCACGATGTAGTGATACCAACCTATTTTATCATATAATATAAAGATGATGACCCAACTTGGGTCTTGAAAATAAAATATTTCCAGGGTCAGTTACCGAGTCCAGGGTCCCGATAATTGTCTGTAGTGCAACTATCTCTTTCATATTGAACTGTATAAAACAGCAATGCTCATCAATGCTATACACAACTCAGTGGAATTATTATGTACCGGTAAGTAGTTGAATTTGTTCTTTTACAAAAATGATAGATTTTGTTAGTTCAACAATGCCACTAGTACCGCAGCCACTCGTATCTACATCTAGTTCACAAGGGAATCCGCTAAATCCTGGTGGCAATCAGGACCTTCGGCTCTAAACTGACCGCAAGAAACCACAAATGCCTTCCATGTATTAGTATGTGAGTTGGAGCACCTTTTTTACATTATGATAAAATAGGTTGGCTCCTAACCACATAAACAAAAGACCGTACCATTGTTGTGTAGTTGGACCCATCGTAGCGTGCAGTACCTCCGCTTGGTCCCCGTGCAGTAGCGAGTGTGTCCAGTCCAGGAAGAAGGTGTGCAGAGACAGAGAGATTGGCAGGAAGACGTTAGAGGTGGAGAAGAGGGCGTGCGTCGACGGCGCATGCGTGGTAAGTGCTCGACCCCTCGACACTCGTGTATTCATGGGCTCCTCAGGGTTTCCAGTTCCGACTGTTTCTTTTCGTCCCACCAGATTTCAGTAAGACTTCCTGTTTCCGCTTCGCTGCATGTGACGTCATATTGTCTTGGCCTTCATTGTCATTGGATGCACTACCGTAGCTTTATTGAACTGAGAGGAATTGGATTGTTGATTGAATCACAAGTTGGCGCTCTTTCACACAGAGCCAGCGGAACCAATATCTGCTGAGGAAGGCAAAACATATCGGTGAAACCGTAATTCCGGCCGACAAAAGTTGAATTAGAGTCAATAATCCACAACGATTATTCGCCACCTTTTATATAGTTTTCAGTTTGCATAATAATACAGTTATATATTTATTATCACAAGGCATACCCGGCAGGGCCTAGTCTTAACCTAGCAGCCAAGACGGCCATCATATTACTATAGGCCTAGGCGTAGTCTTATCTCATATTATTGACTTGATTTTTTAGGCGTATTTGGTCAGAAGCCATTTCAGAATGGGAGCCTGAACCTAGTCATAGACCATCCATTCCATAGACCATAGTCTCATAGAGTGTGCAACATCGTGTCGCCCATTACTATCAAATTAAGTTACCAGTGACCTGACTTGGCCTGGCCAAATGACATACCCAAGGGTGAATATAATTAAAAATCTCTCTCAAAATCTCCTCTTCAATGTGGCAATGAATCAGTCTTGGAGGATATATTAATTATTATAAAATAACGGACTGGGTAGGGTTGTTAGGTGGAGGCATTGAGTTTGTAGTTATAAGAGAGTACCTCCAATGTTAAAGTTCTATAAGAGCAACCGTGATCGGCCGGCCCGAGCTTCACCCCAAAAGCATGGTATTTAGTTCAGGTGGTGCTAGTGTCGGAGTTACTAGTCAACCGGCAACACCAGCACCACCTGGACAAAACACCTTGTTTTTTGGGTGAAGCTCAAACTGTCAGAATTATAGAGCCTCCCATAAGAATTTCCAGTCTTTCTATCGTAGTTAAAATAAAGTCAATGGTGGAGGCCATTTAGTTTGTAGGCCCTAGGCCTACAGGAATCCAAGTTCTATGGCCAGGCGTAGCTTTCATAAAACCTCATCCCTACCTGAGGCAAGCAAACCAGCATCATTAGCTAATCATTTTATTACTAACTTGGTCTATATTATTGTAATTATTTTTCAACACAATGAAAAATATGCACGAAATATATGGCTATGTAAAACATTAAAGCCTTCCACTCAGACAGTATGGGTGGCTGCATCTTGACCTGCTTCAACCTCAATAAAATCAGTCTTATACCCGTCTCAATCAACGTTTAATGGACGACCAGTTATACTCAACATCGCATTCAATATGCCTATGCATTTTTACATTATGATTCATGAAATACGATGGGAAAACACGAATAGTCTGAGGCGATATTACCATTGCTAGCCCATACAAGACGCTCATCTATCACCCCTACGACAGCCATCTTGTGATCTCGCAACGCCATCTACATTCTCTTTTTGTCTCGAATAGCGGTGAGGTAATATATCCATGACTGGAATATATAACCTAACCTAAACTAAGCTAAGTTTTGCCTGGATTTGTCGTGCAGGTGGACGGAGGCTGGGGCGAGTGGAGTATCTGGTCGACGTGCTCCCCGCGGTGCGGCCCGGGTTCAAGGCGCAGGGACCACCGCTGCGACCGCCCGCCACCCAGCAACGGGGGGGCGAACTGCGAGGGGCAGAGTTACCAGGAGCAGCAGTGCGAGGAGGTGCCGTGTCCGGTGCACGGAGGCTGGTCGAAATGGGGCAGCTGGGGCAAGTGCTCGGATCAGGGAAAGAAGACGAGGAGGCGGGCGTGCGATAATCCGACGCCCATGTACGACGGTGACGCTTGCACGGGCGCTGAACTAGAGACGATGGAATGTAACATTTGTGCAAGTGAGTGAATTGTTCAAATATATATATATATATATATATATATATATATATATATATATATATAAATAAATATATATATATATATATATATATATATATATATATTTATATATTTATATATATATGTATATAAATATATATATACATATATATATATATATATATATATATATATATATATATATATATATATATATATATATATATATATATATATATATATATATATATATATATATATATATATATATATATATATATATATATATATATATATATATATATATATATATATATATATATATATATATATATATATATATATATATATATATATATATATATATATATATATATATATATATATATATATATATATATATATATATATATATATATATATATATATATATATATATATATATATATATATATATATATATATATATATATATATATATATATATATATATATATATATATATATATATATATATATATATATATATATATATATATATATATATATATATATATATATATATATATATATATATATATATATATATATATATATATATATATATATATATATATATATATATATATATATATATATATATATATATATATATATATATATATATATATATATATATATATATATATATATATATATATATATATATATATATATATATATATATATATATATATATATATATATATATATATATATATATATATATATATATATATATATATATATATATATATATATATATATATATATATATATATATATATATATATATATATATATATATATATATATATATATATATATATATATATATATATATATATATATATATATATATATATATATATATATATATATATATATATATATATATATATATATATATATATATATATATATATATATATATATATATATATATATATATATATATATATATATATATATATATATATATATATATATATATATATATATATATATATATATATATATATATATATATATATATATATATATATATATATATATATATATATATATATATATATATATATATATATATATATATATATATATATATATATATATATATATATATATATATATATATATATATATATATATATATATATATATATATATATATATATATATATATATATA
>CAXFZR010000166.1:0-35247 GCA_964007535.1 Brachyptera risi | reverse complement strand
TGGGTGAAACAGCTCCATTTACATGAAATTCAAATTCGTTGAGGATAGTTGTTGATGAATCATGAATTAAATTTGTTTCTTGTAGAAAAAGTATATTAGCTTTCACACGTTGAATGTAGACTGACAGTGCGATTTGTTTCGCATCTTGAACTAATCCTCTCACATTGAGGGTAAGAAAATTAGTCATGATGATATAAAAAATTAAAAAATTCATCTAATTTTCTACTAAATATTCTTGGATCGCTTTGGTGATTCTCATTAACCTTCTCCTAAGATTATAGTTTTTGGCGTACGGGGTGATTTCTACCGTCATTTTGAGAAGTCCTTTAAGATCCTCCGTATATTCTTTAGCAAAGATTATTGGCTGCTTGGATCCTCGCGCTTTTTTCAGAAATTCGGCATATTTTTTGACTGATAGTGGATAATGGGATTTACTTCTCAAAGTGGAAGTAAATTTTTCGATTATTATATTTTCTTTTGATATAAGGTTCTCTTGTGATTGTTGACTTCTGTTGGATTTTTGACTCACGGTGGAATCAATAGAGTCTACAGAGTTTAGTGAATCATTGTCCGAGTCGTCATTTTCATCGTGAATGTCTTCTACTATCACCCGCTTGGCACTTTCTTCGTTTTCTTCACTTACTTCATCTTCCCCACCGTTTAGTTTTCTTTTCGTGTTGGTAACAGTTGGTAGAGGAGGTGGATTTGATGAGGGAAAAAAATGTTGCAAGTTGGGAAAAGTGTTCGCCATTGGTGTGGGATGCGTAAGAAATTGACCCTGAGTAATGAAATACTCCATTTCAGGATTGGATTGATTGTCAGAGAATTGACGAGATTGTTCATCTGCGTTTCGTTCAGGCACCTCGTTTTCTACTTCATTATTTGTTTGTTGAGTAGTAGGCATAACTTCCGTGTTTGCATCAGCTGACTGAGTAGCTGGGTCAGGTTGGGACTTTGAACTTTCATCGTTGAGGGTTGATTTGCTGAAGGTTGGATAGTGTATGTTGTTCGACTCTTTCGACGTACTGGCATTTTGTGAGCCATGAATCATTCGAGGCTTCGTTATTACTTTCAGAATTGTTTTTGGGTTATCTGATGATGACGATTGACTGTTGGGGGCAAGCGAAATATTGCGGTTGGCTACTATATCGGCAATAGTACGATTGGTGGGAGACGATGTTTCAGCTGGCGTCTGAGGTGGCCTCACATTCTTCTTACAATTACGCGCTATGTGACCTTTACCAGAGCACCGATAGCAGACCACGTCATCCCTCGATATGTAGATTTGGTATTTGTTGTTGTCAAGTTCTATGATGATTGACTCTGGAAGAACGTCTGGATTCTCAATGATCATGTATATGACCCGTCTGAACGAGATCATATGGGCTATATCTGGTCTTTTATATCCATTTGTTATGTTTCTTATTGTGCTTGCAATTTTTCCATATCGAGCAAGCGTAATAGCTAGTTTTTCATTCGATATTATTGGGGATACGTTTGAAAGAACTAATTTGATGGCTTCGGTTACATACCTGCGTATTGGAATGTACGCTTCACTAATGGTCAGACCACCCTCTTGAATTAATCGGTCCACGTACTCATCCGATCTAAGGAAAACGCAAACTCTTCCACCACTGAGGCGTGACGAGTAGAGCATGTGTCGGCCTGGAATGCTGTCTGCAATCGCCTCACACACTTGTTCCGCTGTGATTGTTGTCGGACAATCAAGCACTATTGCATATTTATTTTGTGGGGTATATTCATTCGATTCTATAAGATTTGCACTGTTTGTTTCACTGTTTGCAGGCATTGCAGCCATATTTTACACGCATATATGATGTGTAAAAGTTGAAAATGGCATACAAATCACTTATAACTGTTTAGGCATTGCAGCCCTGAAATAGTCACTTGGCGCACACGAGAGCATTATGTATTGTTGCGATTCACATTTTTGCTTTCGAATATATATATTAAATGATGAAAAACAAAACGATTAACTAATAATTAACTGAAAACCGATCACTAGCAATCAATGTATGTATTACGGCCTTAAAATTGTACCTTATACCATTGATTTACGGGAGCACGATCAACAGTCAACCACTCAGCTCGGCGTATCGAGAGAGAGAGAGAGAGAGAGAGAGAGAGAGAGAGAGAGAGAGAGAGAGAGAGAGAGAGAGAGAGAGAGAGAGAGAGAGAGAGAGAGAGAGAGAGAGAGAGAGAGAGAGAGAGAGAGAGAGAGAGAGAGAGAGAGAGAGAGAGAGAGAGAGAGAGAGAGAGAGAGAGAGAGAGAGAGAGAGAGAGAGAGAGAGCAATGTGGCTATCTCTTCCCTTGGCTCAGATGGTGGCACTGAGAATTGTGTAACACATTGAAGTTCTAACCTCAAATAATACAGTAAGCGTATAGGAATGTCAACCCTGGACACTTCTGGGTTTCTGCTAGCTATGTAGGCATATATATTCTATCTATACGTATATTTATCGTTTGAATGATCCATTCAGAACGAAGTATGACTAAGAAATGAAGGAAAGGAGATGTGCTAAAAGCATCTGTCCTAACATGGTGTGTTTCAGGTGTAAACACGATCTCACCAAAAACCCTGACGGGTATAAGTTGGAGCCAAGGCCAGAAATATTTCAGCAACTACAAAAACTTCCTGATATGAAAGGTGTGAAATCAAAACTGTATGCCAAGTGCAACTTATTATTCATCAATACGGCCTGTAAAATAACAGGAAACACTTGGCTCATTGCCCCCCACGTCCCTTCATATAACACCACCCCGAATTGAAGTGAAGTGCATGATGCTAAGAAATGGGTAACTTCACGTGGGATAATGTGTATCATTCATGTGGACATATTCAGAAACATTTTTATTCCATTTGGAAAGATTTTATTTTCCTAATTTTATTGGTCAGCCTAATCTTATGATGTTTTTAGACATTTTGAGATGATATTTCTAGAAATTGGGCAAACCGATTCATTCCAGCCACTCTAAATTGGATAGTTTTGCGAGTAGAGAAAAAGTTTCATGTCGATCAGTCAAACCCTGCGGCCTGTGGAGTGCTTAAAAAAATCAAAAAATATACAGTCAAAGCTCTATAAGAGTGGAATACAGTCTTCGCTACAGCTCATCTAATAATATATTTTGTCTTCTTCATAGAATATTATTCATCAAATATATTGACATTCTATCTTTAGTAGGCCTATTGTTTTATGTAAATCAAGCTCTGGTGAAATCCGCCTTATTAACATCATTATATAACTCTTGTTAAGTTCCAATGTCAGTACACGACTCGCAGTGATTTAGGTGACGGGGTCATTTGTAAAATTGAGGTCAATAGTGATATAGACGACAAAACGAAAAAGTGATTTCCATTGCAGACGCTTGTGTATCAGGTGTGTGTATATGTAATGTATATGTCCAGGAAAACCCGGTGTGCGCACAGAGCACGATAATGTTGCTGGTATGGATTCAAGTTCAATTGAGAGTGCTTGTTACAGCCTCAGGCCTGACAGTCCATTGCAGACGCTGTGTATCAGGTGTGTGTATATGTAATGTATATGACCAGGAAAACCCAGTGTGCGCACAGAGCACGATAATGTTGCTGGTATGGATTCAAGTTCAATTGAGAGTGCTTGTTACAGCCTCAGGCCTGACAGTCCATTGCAGACGCTGTGTATCAGGTGTGTGTATATGTAATGTATATGTCCAGGAAAACCCAGTGTGCCCACAGAGCACGATAATGTTGCTGGTATGGATTCAAGTTCAATTGAGAGTGCTTGTTACAGCCTCAGGCCTGACAGTCCATTGCAGACGCTGTGTATCAGGTGTGTGTATATGTAATGTATATGTCCAGGAAAACCCGGTGTGCGCACAGAGCACGATAATGTTGCTGGTATGGATTCAAGTTCAATTGAGAGTGCTTGTTACAGCCTCAGGCCTGACAGTCCATTGCAGACGCTGTGTATCAGGTGTGTGTATATGTGATGTATATGTCCAGGAAAACCCAGTGTGCCCACAGAGCACGATAATGTTGCTGGTATGGATTCAAGTTCAATTGAGAGTGCTTGTTACAGCCTCAGGCCTGACAGTCCATTGCAGACGCTGTGTATCAGGTGTGTGTATATGTAATGTATATGTCCAGGAAAACCCAGTGTGCACACAGAGCACGATAATGTTGCTGGTATGGATTCAAGTTCAATTGAGAGTGCTTGTTACAGCCTCAGGCCTGACAGTCCATTGCAGACGCTGTGTATCAGGTGTGTGTATATGTAATGTATATGTCCAGGAAAACCCAGTGTGCCCACAGAGCACGATAATGTTGCTGGTATGGATTCAAGTTCAATTGAGAGTGCTTGTTACAGCCTCAGGCCTGACAGTCCATTGCAGACGCTGTGTATCAGGTGTGTGTATATGTAATGTATATGTCCAGGAAAACCCAGTGTGCACACAGAGCACGATAATGTTGCTGGTATGGATTCAAGTTCAATTGAGAGTGCTTGTTACAGCCTCAGGCCTGACAGTCCATTGCAGACGCTGTGTATCAGGTGTGTGTATATGTAATGTATATGTCCAGGAAAACCCAGTGTGCCCACAGAGCACGATAATGTTGCTGGTATGGATTCAAGTTCAATTGAGAGTGCTTGTTACAGCCTCAGGCCTGACAGTCCATTGCAGACGCTGTGTATCAGGTGTGTGTATATGGAATGTATATGTCCAGGAAAACCCAGTGTGCCCACAGAGCACGATAATGTTGCTGGTATGGATTCAAGTTCAATTGAGAGTGCTTGTTACAGCCTCAGGCCTGACAGTCCATTGCAGACGCTGTGTATCAGGTGTGTGTATATGTAATGTATATGTCCAGGAAAACCCAGTGTGCACACAGAGCACGATAATGTTGCTGGTATGGATTCAAGTTCAATTGAGAGTGCTTGTTACAGCCTCAGGCCTGACAGTCCATTGCAGACGCTGTGTATCAGGTGTGTGTATATGTAATGTGTATGTCCAGGAAAACCCAGTGTGCCCACAGAGCACGATAATGTTGCTGGTATGGATTCAAGTTCAATTGAGAGTGCTTGTTACAGCCTCAGGCCTGACAGTCCATTGCAGACGCTGTGTATCAGGTGTGTGTATATGTAATGTATATGTCCAGGAAAACCCAGTGTGCCCACAGAGCACGATAATGTTGCTGGTATGGATTCAAGTTCAATTGAGAGTGCTTGTTACAGCCTCAGGCCTGACAGTCCATTGCAGACGCTGTGTATCAGGTGTGTGTATATGTAATGTATATGTCCAGGAAAACCCAGTGTGCCCACAGAGCACGATAATGTTGCTGGTATGGATTCAAGTTCAATTGAGAGTGCTTGTTACAGCCTCAGGCCTGACAGTCCATTGCAGACGCTGTGTATCAGGTGTGTGTATATGTAATGTATATGTTCAGGAAAACCCAGTTTTCACACAGAGCTATCCTCACCCAATATCCCCACCCTGGATAGAAGGAGCCCCACTAGGAAATTTTCCAAAAATGATGTATTTGAAGTGTTCTTCGGAGTAATTTTTGAACAGTGATTTTCTGTTCGTGAGATATTATGAACCTAACCCACCCACTTCAAACATAACTTTTCCATAAATATTGTATTTGAAGTGTTCTTTGAAGTAATTTTAAGACAGTCATTTTCTCTCCGTGAGATATTATGAACCTTCAATATTGTATTTGAGTTGTTCTTTGAAGTCATTTTGAATATGTAATTTTTGGTTTGTGAGATATTTCGAACTTTTACGTGACAACCACTCAATTCAAATGGAATCGCCCTGTAGGAGAGTATTTTGAGATTATAATATTTCAATAATTTTTTCTCAGCACATTTTCAAAGATGTTGTCCCATTATTTTATGGGGTATGCAGAAGCATTGCTTCCTCCTTAGTTCTTACCTGATCCAAATTCGATGGAAGGAGTGATTAACAAATTCCACTTCTCATGTAACCTTAGCGAATGGCCATGTGTTTGAGTTTATAAGCATATTCGCGAGAAATTGTCAACTACCCAGAAACAAAACAAAAAAAGTTTTTCGCCATTTTGATTTCCTTCTCCCTTTTGCAACCCTTCCTCATCCTTTCCCTTACCAACGTCCACAAGATATGGAAAAACTAGACATCCACCTCAACACGATGAGTGAACGTTTAAT
This sequence comes from Brachyptera risi, assembly GCA_964007535.1. NCBI lineage: Eukaryota > Metazoa > Arthropoda > Insecta > Plecoptera > Taeniopterygidae > Brachyptera > Brachyptera risi. Next base: position 29,058 of record CAXFZR010000166.1, on the reverse strand, counting down.
GGTTTCCTTCAAAATCATAATTATGAGTAGATAAAATGAACTTCCTACACGTTGCATGTGTACCTTTTGAAGTCTACGTCCATATAACTGCATACATTCGTATTTGTTTTCAGCTGAAATATGTAGACATACGACATACATGGGCATAATGGTAACACATCTTTCAATTCAGTATGACGATCTACGTTGAAACTCTTCAAATAATGTCTGGTCAGGTATGTCTCTCTGGGACCCACCTGACCAGACACCCACCCACCCCTTTCGGGCGCGGGGCCATGGACCCAAATTTGTATTGTCGGGCCGCCACTGCAAACACGGCTTGTCCTCTAGGCCTACCACTTGCATAAATTATTTAACTGGATGAAAAATTCAACAAAGTGATTCTGAGAGCGTGATGTTTGAAATTGCAGTTTTTATGGATGAATGAATCGATGTTTTCGTGATGAGTCGATTTTTTTTTACGGTCGTTCGAAATAAATCCTAATAACCGGAAGCAGATGAATCGCAATCGCAGTGTAACTTCCGGTAGAACCGTTGTTTCGGCCGACGAAAGTTGAAGTTAAGTCAATAGTCACGACACCGAATCGGTACCGAAACGGTGTCTTGAGCCGCCATGTTGTTTAGGTGAATACTGGCTTGTGATTGGTCAGTTGGGAAAATCGAGTCGGACGACAAGAAAAAATCGGAACTGGCAACCCTGCTTAAATAATGATACACATTATGATAACTTTGTAAGCAATTGACGTCTCGCAGTCTCCGCCCCCTTGACGTCTCATGCCGTCCAATCAACAGAGCTGTGAGAACTGTAGTCAAATTCAAATATCCAATCGGGGTATCTCCAAATGACCACAAATGATATGATCCAACTGGCCTACTGGTGAAGCCACGCCTATTTCGAGTCGTCAATTCGGAAGAAAATTCTCGAATAAATGTTTTTCATTCATCAAACCGATTAGATGGAATGGTAGCAGAAAATGTAGCCGAGAATCACGGCTTTCTAGACTCGATAGTTGACTAATGAGTCGCGTACATCCAGAAGGCTGTGATCAAAGCGTGGACAGAACAAACCACGATCTTGATGGTTACGGTCTCGATCGACCGTCTCCCCTATTCTTCAACACCACGATCGTGAGTGTCGACCCCTCATTCAGAAACCTGGCGCCTCCACCAGAAATAGTACGCCAAACATTCAAGTTCGACTTTCACTTTTAAGTGCCTGTGTTTACCTATCACTAGAAAAACGCGTTATGTATTTCCGCTTTGATGGATGAGCTGGAACAATATATCAACATATCTTTGAATTGGTTATATAAATATCCACCTTGTGGTCCAAACAATTACATCACTGCCCTCTTATTTCCCAATTGATTTCTTTGATAATAAAGAAGGCTTTGTTTTAAAAGTTTTCAATTAAATGTGACACCTGTTGCTTGAATTTAATTGTTATTTAATAGCTTTGAGTGATTTAAAAAATTTGGATAGTATATTTTTTTACATCGAAGCGGCTTATCTGATTCGACTGAAAGTTCGGAGTAATGTCTATAATTATTATATTGAAATTCCCTGAAAATTTGAATTCTCTCGAATAAAATATTTTCACGGATTTTTTTCCTCCAAGTTATTCTTATGGGATTTTTGAATACTTTGAAATGAGTTTTCTCAGAAGTGTTCAGCCGATTGCGCCTCAAAACTATGTATCGAATAAGCACTTTTGTATGCCAAGTTTCAACTGATTTTGAATTTTCGTTTGACCTGCGTGTGGAGAGCGAAAAAAAAAGAACTTTTTTTCGGGGATGGTGAAATTGAGTCTTCGCTTCGCTCATCCAATAATAGGCATATATTCAATATTCATTATATGTCTTGGGCTTATATTCGATTTGTATTTGATTACAGTAGCTTATAAGATTTGAAAAACTCTAGAAAACAAGAAATATAATTTTTTTTTCATTCCAATCAAACAAATTTGAAAATATGAGATTATTATGTTGATATTCATTTCCAAATTTTAATTTGAGAATTCAAAAATGGTAACCGAGAATTAATTTTCTGATGTCAAAGCTCATTGTTGTTAATTTTAAATCGTTTACAGGCCCACATAATTTGCTGACTAGACCGCCTCGAAGTGTTGAAACAACCAGGAGGTGCCGCTTGTAAGCGGTCTCACCAACTCATCAATCACCGAGACTCGTGGCCGAGTGGTAACACACTGAACCGTCATTCGGGAGACCGGGGTTCAATTCCCGCCATGGTCGACCATCCTAAGAGGGGTTTTTCCTGGTTTCCCTCTGTCGTTCAGGTTGATACTGGGATGGTTCCTTAACAACAGGCCACGACCGACTCCTTCCCTCCATCCAAAACACCTAATAAAATAACCTTTCATCTCATCATCCCATTCATCATCCACCGACGCCAATAGATCGTAGTGCCATCAGTATAGTGCGTCGTTAAAACCCAATATAAAAAAAATCATCAATTAGGTAACAATGTTTGTATATCAGGATTTCGAATAAATTGAAAACATATTAAAAAATGAAAATACTATATCCATGTGTTAGCTAAATGATTTTACAAGTGTTTTCGTCAAGACCATCACAATATGTTGGTACAGACGTACTTACTATATATGATGACACATATTTATGGAAAAAATCAATTACCTGAACAATAGGATCTTTAATTACTATATTTATTGTCATTTAAATCATATAAAAATCATATAAATATGTTTCAAAGTTATTATTATAATGTTATAAAATGTAATGATATATATAGTGAATCATGAGAAGTTCTGGTCTACTGCATACCCAAGGTGAACTACATGCCTGTCAACTTGAAATGATGTATCATAATTAATAACCAACATGTTTTTTAAATCAACCATATCAGCTGAGAAAGTAGATCCGAGGAAAGGAAATTGTCCCTTTATATTCAGTTCGCTCGAGACGGTGGTTGTCCACGGTTGTCACTGACAACTGGTCGTCAGCACACGGCGATAAACAACTGACACTTCAATTAGTTCTGAACTTCCTCATCAAGATTCGCGTCTTGCTGCAGCATCGGATTGTAAGTATGTTTGAAGGATTAAACGAGATGATATTCATATGATGATCACTTTTGATTCAATTACAAAATTGTGAATATACATAATGTTGTATGTCAATAATCAATCAACGGCTCAATATACAATTTAGAAAAAATCGGCAAATGATATTACTGTGACTTGTTGAAACATGAAAAAGATCAATTAAACATGCATGCAGTAGAAGCTATAAGAGTCAGGTAGAGTCTCCACATACGCTCACATGATATAGCTGTCGCTTTGCCACTCATCCAAAACATGTGTTTACTGAGATGAGTGGTTCAGTGGCTAGCACCCTGAACCGTCATTCAGGAGACCGGAGTTCTATTTCCGCCGTGAACGACACCCTGACGGGTGTATAGCTGCTAGCACGCTGAACCGTCATTCAGGAGACCGGGGTTCGATTCCCGCATTGGTCGACCATCGTGACAGGGATTTTTAGTGGTTTCTTTTATTGTCGTGTAGGTTGCTTTACTGGGATGGTTCCTTATATCGTCTTCTCTCACTTCTCTCTTTATTCTCCGCTCCCTCCATTTGCTTAAAATATCCACAAACTTTGACAACCATGGCAAAGTACACAGACATGAACATGGGCGAAAAATGACCTCGCTGTCGACACGCATTTAAACCCTAATACCACGTTGGGCGCACTTTTTCACCCCCGTATCTTCCCACTGTCCAAAAACACCTTTCATCTCATATTCTCGCATCTTATTCATTATTTACCGACGCCGATATATCTTGGCCATCATTACAGTGCGTCGTTGAATCCAATATGAACAAATCATTTTCATTTTATGACACTTCAATTATGTCTGCTCTGAACGTTAAAATGAGTGACCTTCGCGTATATACACACACATATATATATATATATATATATATATATATATATATATATATATATATATATATATATATATATATATATATATATATGTAAATATATATATTATCTTGAACCGTGTGGTAAATGGCATTCACAGCATCTATGCTTACAGGACATGCACTGGTAATTCTCCTAGCTAGACAACCATCTCTACGCAAAACTTTTATGATGGGGCGTACATTTCAGGTCACGACTCTTGATAAATAACCTGGGGCATTATTCATGGTAGGCCTACTATAATAAAACTTGTTCAATGTCTTCCTATACGCAAGTGAGATGCTATTTAAAACAGTTGTAACTATTATTTCGTTTTCATTCACGTATATTAGAGGACACGTTATGACGTCACAGAATTGTATCCGATGCTTCTATAACCTCTAATTCTTGCTTCTCTCCACTCATTCCAGCGCCAACCATCGTGCCAAGATGTCTAGCTCTTCGTTCCGCGTGATACTCACCGCCTGCGTGCTTTTATTCGCATTTCAAAATTCGAACGCGAAAGCGACCGACGAAGAAAAAGAACTGGTCAAACAATACAAACTACATTTGAAAAGTGTGAGCAAATTTTCGTGCGGATTACCGCGACCGCGTTCGATTCCGATCTCGGAGTTGATTACGACAGGAACAGCTGATTTGTTTACTCCGATGATGACGGTGCTACATCGCTGTGACATGGGCGCTGGGTGTTGTTCGAAAGGTTTCCGTTGTCAGCCGAAACAAGATGAAGAAGTGAAGTTGGTGTTTATTCATCATTATGGTGTGGGCGACGAAATAGGTTTGAATTACGTGCCCATTAAAGTGATGAACCATACCAGTTGTGAATGTTCTGAACATAAAGAATTTGATGCGCCAAAATGAAAAGTGGACAGTGGAGATTTACACTCGAAGTGGTTCGTTATTTAATTTAAATACTATTGTACATTGGTATAAAGCTGTTGGTTCTAGCGTAGATTTAATTAGTGAAGAGTATGGTATTTGATTATGTTATTGGGATTAGGTTGATTTAGGTTAATTCAGTTAGCAACAACAATAATTACGACGACGACGACGACGACGACGACGACGGCGACGACGACGACGACGACGACGACGGCGACGACGACGGCGACGACGACGACGACGGCGACGACGACGACGACGACGACGACGACGGCGACGACGACGACGACGACGACGACGACGACGACGACGACGACGACGACGACGACGACGACGACGACGACGACGACGGCGACGACGACGGCGACGACGACGACGACGACGACGACGACGACGACGACGACGACGACGACGAGCTGCAGATGCTCACAACAAGCTCACAAACAACGTATACTCAACAAACATTACTTACAAAATATATCAATAACATTTTTCAATTTATTTATATACCGTTGTACAATATTCTTCGTATTTTTACAGTGAATGAAATTGTAGGTACTGAGACGTGTGGCCGAGTAGTTGATACACTGAACCGTCATTCAGGAAACCGGAGTTCGATTCCCGCCATGTTCGACCATCCTGACAGGGGTTTTCCGTGGTTTTACTCTGTCGTTCAGTTCAATACTGGGATTACTCCTTAACAACAGGCCACGACCGACTCCTTCCCACTATCCAAAAATACACCTATAATGAAATAACCTTTCATCTCATCATCTCATATATCATTCACCGACGCCAAAGATCGCAGTCATGAGTAGAGAGCGTCGTTAAACCCAATACAAAAAAAATATACAAATTGTAGACCTGTGAGACCTGAGATATTGACTGACGGTTTAACGAGTGATTAACGGAGTGGTTTAACGGAATGCATTAACTTATGCTGATTGTGACTCTGTTTTGACTGCTGTTATTTTCTACAAGCGAAAAACATGAAATATTTGGCTGAATTCAACTATAAGTTAGGCCTATTATAATATATCGCATACAACATTTTCTGTACATGTTTCACATTAATTGTATTCATTTATGTTATTTATTTTTGAATTATTACAACGCAAAATGTGATAAATTAGTGCCAATGATGATTTTTATGATTGAATATCTCCATTCTAACTCGTCGTGACACAAAATTGCTTCATTTTGGACTTGTCATTTCTGAACAATATTGGAAAAATAAAAATGGTGTTCCTGAACAATTATTTTCTGAAATATCAACAGTCAAAGTAGAACAACTTCCCTCTATCAGCATGGTTGCTATTGACCTACTATAAAACCTACGCTTTTCTCATTATAATTGGAATTTAATATATTTTACCACACACAAATTGCATTATCACAAAATGTTTTTTAGATGAAATATAAAATTTGATGTTTACTATTAGTTGGACGATATATACGGTTCCTAATTTTGTTCGAAAGATAACATGAACATGTGAAAAATGACTCTATTTCTGTCTTTGGAGAAAAATCTACTCGAATCAGCAATGTGTTTATATTCATCGAAGTTCTATTTCATATATCATGAATATGGATCTGATTTTCCTGTGAAGAAGCATAATCTTCAATTGAATAAACCATTTCAATGAACAAGTTGGAGTGTTACCATTATTCTATTGGGGTGAAGAATTGATTGAAATATATTAATATGTTCACGATTATATTGAGGTAAATATTTTTTGCTGAGAATGAGAGAAAACGAATCCCAGCTGAAAGTTATGATCATAAAAGAGAAAGATGTTTAAAAACAGAACTGCTGTTCAAAACGTGCGAATAGGCAACCTTGATGTTGTCTAGGCAACGCATGCTTATTCCTAGCACAGACTCACTCTAGAACTGCTGTTCAAAACGTCCGAATAGGCAACCTTGATGTTGTCTAGGCAACGCATGCTTATTCCTAGCACATACTCACTCTAGAACTGCTGTTCATGACGTCCGAATAGGCAACCTTGATGTTGTCTAGGCAACGCATGCTTATTCTTAGCACGGACTCACTCTAGAACTGCTGTTCAAAACGTCCGAATAGGCAACCTTGATGTTGTCTAGGCAATACATGCTTATTCCCAGCACAGACTCACTCCAGAACTGCTGTTCAAAACGTTCGAATAGGCAACCTTGATGTTGTCTAGGCAACGCATGCTTATTCCTAGCACAGACTCACTCCAGAACTGCTGTTCAAAACGTCCGAATAGGCAACCTTGATGTTTTCTAGGCAACGAATGCTTATTCCTAGCACAGACTCACTCTAGAACTGCTGTTCAAAACGTCCGAATAGGCAACCTTGATGTTGTCTAGGCAACGCATGCTTATTCCTAGCACAGACTCACACCAGAACTGCTCTTCAAAACGTTCTAATAGGCAACCTTGATGTTGTCTAGGCAACGCATGCTTATTCCTAGCACAGACTCACTCCAGAACTGCTGTTCAAAACGTTCTAATAGGCAACCTTGATGTTGTCTAGGCAACGCATGCTTATTCCTAGCACAGACTCACACCAGAACTGCTGTTCAAAACGTTCTAATAGGCAACCTTGATGTTGTCTAGGCAACGCATGCTTATTCCCAGCACAGACTCACTCCAGAACTGCTGTTCAAAACGTCCGAATAGGCAACCTTGATGTTGTCTAGGCAACGCATGCTTATTCCTAGCACAGACTCACTCTAGAACTGCTGTTCAAAACGTCCGAATAGGCAACCTTGATGTTGTCTAGGCAACGAATGCTTATTCCTAGCACAGACTCACTCCAGAACTGGTGTTCAAAACGTTCTAATAGGCAACCTTGATGTTGTCTAGGCAACGCATGCTTATTCCTAGCACAGACTCACTCTAGAACTGGTGTTCAAAACGTTCTAATAGGCAACCTTGATGTTGTCTAGGCAACGCATGCTTATTCCTAACACAGACTCACTCCAGAACTGCTGTTCAAAACGTTCTAATAGGCAACCTTGATGTTGTCTAGGCAATGCATGCTTATTCCTAGCACAGACTCACTCTAGAACTGCTGTTCAAAACGTCCGAATAGGCAACCTTGATGTTGTCTAGGCAACGCATGCTTATTCCTAGCACATACTCACTCTAGAACTGCTGTTCATGACGTCCGAATAGGCAACCTTGATGTTGTCTAGGCAACGCATGCTTATTCCTAGCACAGACTCACTCTAGAACTGCTGTTCAAAACGTCCGAATAGGCAACCTTGATGTTGTCTAGGCAATACATGCTTATTCCCAGCACAGACTCACTCCAGAACTGCTGTTCAAAACGTCCGAATAGGCAACCTTGATGTTGTCTAGGCAACGCATGCTTATTCCTAGCACAGACTCACTCCAGAACTGCTGTTCAAAACGTCCGAATAGGCAACCTTGATGTTTTCTAGGCAACGAATGCTTATTCCTAGCACAGACTCACTCTAGAACTGCTGTTCAAAACGTCCGAATAGGCAACCTTGATGTTGTCTAGGCAACGCATGCTTATTCCTAGCACAGACTCACACCAGAACTGCTGTTCAAAACGTTCTAATAGGCAACCTTGATGTTGTCTAGGCAACGCATGCTTATTCCTAGCACAGACTCACTCCAGAACTGCTGTTCAAAACGTTCTAATAGGCAACCTTGATGTTGTCTAGGCAACGCATGCTTATTCCTAGCACAGACTCACACCAGAACTGCTGTTCAAAACGTTCTAATAGGCAACCTTGATGTTGTCTAGGCAACGCATGCTTATTCCCAGCACAGACTCACTCCAGAACTGCTGTTCAAAACGTCCGAATAGGCAACCTTGATGTTGTCTAGGCAACGAATGCTTATTCCTAGCACAGACTCACTCCAGAACTGGTGTTCAAAACGTTCTAATAGGCAACCTTGATGTTGTCTAGGCAACGCATGCTTATTCCTAGCACAGACTCACTCTAGAACTGGTGTTCAAAACGTTCTAATAGGCAACCTTGATGTTGTCTAGGCAACGCATGCTTATTCCTAACACAGACTCACTCCAGAACTGCTGTTCAAAACGTTCTAATAGGCAACCTTGATGTTGTCTAGGCAATGCATGCTTATTCCTAGCACAGACTCACACTAGAACTGCTGTTCAAAACGTCCGAATAGGCAACCTTGATGTTGTCTAGGCAACGCATGCTTATTCCTAGCACAGACTCACACCAGAACTGCTGTTCAAAACGTTCTAATAGGCAACCTTGATGTTGTCTAGGCAATGCATGCTTATTCCTAGCACAGACTCACACTAGAACTGCTCTTCAAAACGTCCGAATAGGCAACCTTGATGTTGTCTAGGCAACGAATGCTTATTCCTAGCACAGACTCACTCTAGAACTGATGTTCAAAACGTCCGAATAGGCAACCTTGATGTTGTCTAGGCAATACATGCTTATTCCTAGCACAGACTCACTCTAGAACTGATGTTCAAAACGTGCGAATAGGCAACCTTGATGTTGTCTAGGCAACGCATGCTTATTCCTAGCACAGACTCACTCCAGAACTGCTGTTCAAAACGTCCGAATAGGCAACCTTGATGTTGTCTAGGCAACGCATGCTTATTCCTAGCACAGACTCACACCAGAACTGCTGTTCAAAACGTTCTAATAGGCAACCTTGATGTTGTCTAGGCAACGCATGCTTATTCCTAGCACAGACTCACTCTAGAACTGCTGTTCAAAACGTCCGAATAGGCAACCTTGATGTTGTCTAGGCAACGCATGCTTATTCCTAGCACAGACTCACACCAGAACTGCTGTTCAAAACGTCCGAATAGGCAACCTTGATGTTGTCTATAATTGGCAACGCATGCTTATTCCCAGCACAGACTCACTCCAGAACTGCTGTTCAAAACGTGCGAATAGGCAACCTTGATGTTGTCTAGGCAACGCATGCTTATTCCTAGCACAGACTCACTCCAGAACTGCTGTTCAAAACGTGCGAATAGGCAACCTTGATGTTGTCTAGGCAACGCATGCTTATTCCTAGCACAGACTCACTCTAGAACTGCTGTTCAAAACGTGCGAATAGGCAACCTTGATGTTGTCTAGGCAACGCATGCTTATTCCTAGCACAGACTCACTCCAGAACTGCTGTTCAAAACGTGCGAATAGGCAACCTTGATGTTGTCTAGGCAACGCATGCTTATTCCTAGCACAGACTCACACCAGAACTGCTGTTCAAAACGTCCGAATAGGCAACCTCGATGTTGTCTAGGCAACGCATGCTTGTTCCTAGCACAGACTCACTCTAGAACTGCTGTTCAAAACGTCCGAATAGGCAACCTTGATGTTGTCTAGGCAATACATGCTTATTCCTAGCACAGACTCACTCTAGAACTGCTGTTCAAAACGTGCGAATAGGCAACCTTGATGTTGTCTAGGCAACGCATGCTTATTCCTAGCACAGACTCACTCTAGAACTTCGTTTAACTTGTTCAGAAGAAATAGTTGAGCTGTCAGATGTGATAACGCGGGTATAGCAATACAAGTGGACGAGTGGTGAACGCCTTTGTGACGTCACGCCGCACGCTAGATGGGGTATGCAGACCATTAAAAAAAAAATCAAATAAATACTAGAAGTTTGCGTTTGAAAAAAATGTTTTCAACTTGTCGACATTGAATGGATCTAATACATAAGTTTTGTGTATGTTTATCATTGTCAATTCCTTCAAAGTGTATAACTAGTTGCATAGCTCTGGGACTCCGTAGCTCATCCACCAGTAGGCCTACAACAGCTGTGATCCAATGGAAAACCCATGCCATATGCGGGAGTCGAACCCACGCCCGACTTGGCTGTACTTTCCAAGGCAGAGCGTAGTTACCAGTTCTGGCCAAGTTTGGTCATAATAGGTTTTCCCTGATGTTCTGTGATGGCTGTTTAATATTCATTGCAGTGGAGTTTCCGATAGGCTAATTGACTGGTCAGTCGAGGAAATAGCAAATGTATCCAAGGGTGATAACAAAGGGCAAGGATGTTGATGGCATGTCATACTTGTGGCTGTACTCGCACCTTAAGCCTGATTCACAATTGAGATAAGGAATAGTGATTATGAAATAGCAATAGTGTTATAGTGTATGGTGACATAGCCTCTTATTTAACTGGTTCACTGCCAACCTAAATAATTGATTCGCCTTGAACGGTTCGAATTTCAGTGGCAGTGGCAACAACCAAGACCCTCCAGATTAGTATATTATTATTCTATTATTATTTTAATATAATATTTTAGGCCTTGCAGCAATTGTCAAAAGTCATTTTGACATTTATTCCTTGAGAATGTCTGATTTGAGTCTCAGAGAAAAATAGAATACCCGAAATACATAACGGTAAGTCACTTGACTACAGTGTAATATCATCTGATAGGTCAGAATTTGGCTTGTCATAATGGTTATAAGGAATAAGTAAATGAGAAATGGATTTTTCTCATTTCTTATGACTTATGACCTAATCACTATAACCAGTTTCTTAATGTGAACGGTTACATGGAAACGCCATCATCCATTTCGCTAAAACACTATACCATATTCCATATTCCATATTTCAATTGTGAATCAGGCTTTATATATGCTATAATTCAAATAATTATATTAATATGTTATGAAAATGTATATATACGCCTTGCCCCTGAATTCAAAGTGCATAAACAATCAATACAAAAAACATGGGAAAATGTAATGAAGCATAAATAAGTGAATATTGAAATGATATAAAATTGGAATAAAACTGAAGTGAATGAAGATAACATGAAAGATTTTTGATACTGATTGATGAGCGTAGCGAAGTCTCCATCCCACTCTTATAGGGCTTTGTCTGTGTTTTTTTTTTTTTTTTTTTTTTTTTGTAAGCACTCCACAGGTCGCAAGGGTTGACTGATCAACATGAAACTTTTTTTGGACACGCAAACTCATCCAACTTAGAACTGTATAGTTTTTGGGATGAATCGGTCGGACCGATTTTGAGATACATCATCTCAAAGTTTCTAAAAACCCCATAAGATTTGGCTGGGCGGAAAATGTTGAGAAATAAAATCACTCCAAATGGGATGAAATTCTCTCTAAATGTGTATACATGGATTTTACACATCATTACGATTTTTTAAGCAATTCTGATCAGACGTTCTGAAGAAAAAAAATAAAATGACTGTTAATATTCATAAAATAAATCATAAAAATTGTGACAGAATTAAGTTGTCGAGATTCACTGCTTTCTAGATTCAAGAGTTGACCAACAAAGAAGTATTTTTTATATGCGTCAAGGTGTGTAGAATACCAGAGTCAGTGAAGTGGCAAGAGTAGAACTACTTTAACAACTTTAATAGCTTATTCAGATATCAAGGTGTGTAGAAAACCTGAGTCGATAAAGTAGCAAGGGTAGAACTACTTCAAGGACTTTTATACCCTATTCAGATATCTCGCTCATCTTTCAACGCATATTTCGCGTTTGACTAGTGATAATTGATCAATGCAATAATTGTAAACGTTGTTGTATGATGGTCCCTGAATATTCAAATGGCTGACATTCCAATCTCATTCAGGAATTATCTGTAAAAAACGTTTACAAAAATCTACGAAATGATTCCTCAAACACTAACAAAAATGTTTCAGGGTTTTCTTATCAAGAAATCACAAGTTTTATTTTGCATATAAATATACGGATTAATTCATTTTCATTGTTGTTACGTCTCATGCGGGTATTTGCAGTTCACCTTGTCATATCAGAGTATCTGCCAAAGTCAGATAATTTTGTGAATGCGAAACTTTATTAACTTTAGTTTCAGAATATTATTTTAAGTGTCGTTTCGTATCCACTCTAACGTGTCAGTGTTCAAAAGAAATGTTTGAAATATGTAGTTTGAATATTCTGAAATACAAGGCAGTTCAAAATCTGAATTTTTTTTTAATGGAAGAAAAATAATCTTGACTTTTGACTCTTTTTGTGATTTCTTCGTCATTTTATTTTTGTATTGTGTGTTTGTGGGTTTTTCAGTACATATATCATATATCATACTATAGCAGGTTGCGCCCGTCGTATACGACGTGCCATGACTATAAAGTAAATAGTGTGCCTTCATCCCCCCCTCCCCCCTTCAGACACAACTGCGCATCAGAGAAAACCCCAAGCCGAAATTCTCCCCCCTATCGGCGGTTTCCCTACCTCATCGTTTTCCTCTATCCGAAACCGCCGCCCTACCAGGCATTCCATAGAGCGAACGAGCACACGCACGCACGCACGCACGCAGGTACGCACGCAAGCTGCGAACATGCAAATTCTCCCTCTCATGATTGTATTAGTAAAGATAACACTGTTTTTAAGGTGATCACTGATCATCAGTCATCACCCTATATAGCCCCAGTGATAGCAAGTTAATGACTGATTAAATCTTAGACATGCAACTATTGTAAACCGCGCCTGAATAGCTCCTATGTTTCCCGCATTTCAAATAACAAGAAATGGATGAACAGAGTGTTGTGGTGATAATGTGAAAGCAGTCTGAACTAAGAGGGCTGTTGAAATACGCAAGTTGATGTTTTGAAAAGGTTCAATATTAGTGTCATGTGCTAATTGTTATAACAATTGAATATACCGGTACCTACATGTTGTATTATATTTGTGTGTACTTTTTATTTGTATTTCCATATTGTGTTCACTCTCAGTTGATTATTTATTTGTATTCTTGTGTTATTTTCCTGCTGATTTCACTAGATTCCCCCCAAAATTACTACATTATTCACATTAAGTACGTTTTTTTCTGCTTCTAAGTTCTAATATATATATATATATATATATATATATATATATATATATATATATATATATATATATATATATATATATATATATATATATATATATATATATATATAAACCTCAAAACCCAATATTCATTCATTCTATATCATTATTACATATGTGGATTTGGAGATGACTGAATTGCTATTGCCAGCTGGGATTTCTACTACCTGGCATTACGACGACTACCACCACAGAAGTTGATATTGATGTGAATATTATTGAAACTCCTACCAGCTGGAAATACTGCCACCCACGCACCATGCAATCGATAAGTGTTACAAGAAACAATAATTACTGGTTACGTTACTCTGATGTTCCACGTTACACTAATATGTTTACTAGACGGGGACAACAGTAGGCCTACTATTCATGATCTCATGGCGAGTTAAATGATTCCAGTTAGTGCATGGATAACGAGAACGTCGGAACTAACGGTGGTTTTAGCGTGATATGCAAATATTGTGTTGGTGGACAGTGGCGTAAATGTCGGTGGTGCAAGCGGTGCATTGGCACAGGGGTTCACAGTTGAATTTACCTTGTAGGGAGGGGGGGGGGGGGGGGAGAAATGCGTAATTTGCCAAAATTATCATTTCAAGTTTTTAATAATAATAATAATAATATAAAGATAATAATAATAATCAAATTCATTTATTACCAGAAGACTGTACAGTTACCGAATAATAATCGTCAATAACATATGAGATGAACATTGACGGAAAATAGATGAGAATTAATTGGATGAGTGAAGCGAAGACTCAATTTCACCACACCTGAAAAGAAAGTGTCCGTTTTTTTTTTCTTTTTTTTTTTTTTTCGCGCTCTACAGGTCAAACTAAAATTCGAAATCAGTTGGAACTTGGCATACACAAGTGTCCTTATCTAATTCGATACTGTATAGCTTTAACGTAAAATCGGTTGAACCACCTCTGAGAAAACTCATTTCAAAGTTTTCAAAAATCTCATGAGAATAACCCAGAAGAAAAAATTCGTGCAAAATATTTCATTCGAGAGAATTCAAATTCTCAGAGAATTCTAATATAATAATGATACACATTATTCCGAACTTTCACTCAAATCGGATCAGCCGTTTCGATGTAAAAAAAATATAATTTTATTTTTGTAAATCACTCAAAGGTATTAAGATACCAATTAAATCCAAGCCACAGGTGTCACCTCTTAAATGTAAACGATTAAAACAAAGCCTTCTTTATCATCATAAAAATCAATAATGAAAAATAAGCTGGCAGTGAAGTAATGGTTTGGATCTCAAGGTGTATATATATATAGTAACCAATCCAAAGATAAGTCGATATGTTCCACTCATCCATCAACGCGGCAACATATAATGCGTTTGCCCATAGTCAATTAATACATAAGTATTCTTCAATAGAATAAAACGATTTCTCAATCAGAAACTTCTTTCTATTTGACTCGAGAATTGAAATTAGTTACACTTTTCATTTCTTTGAACTAAGCTGGATTGTATCCACATAGATATTTTGATGAATGAGCGAAGCGAAGACCTAATTTCACTATACTCGAAAAAAAAGTGCTTTTTTTTTTGTTCGCGCTCCACAGGTGAAAAAAAATTCAAAATCAGTTGAAACTTGGCATACACAAGGGTCCTCATCTAATTCGATAGTGTATAGTTTTGAGGCGCACTCGGTTCTACCACTTCTGAGAAAACTCATTCCAAAGTTTTCAAAAATCCCATAAGAATAACCCATAGGAAAAAAATCGTTGAAAATATTTCATTCGAGAGAATTCAAATTCTCAGAAAATCTCAATATAATAATGATACACATTATTCCGAACTTCCAGTCAAATCGGATCAGCCGTTTTGATGTGAAAAAATATATAATGTAATTTTTGTAAATCACTCAAAGCTATCAAGATAGCAATTGAATTCGAGCAACAGGTGTCACCAATTGAGTGTAAACCAAGGATGTTGGATACTAGTATTATATTAGTATCATATTAGTATCTAATCTCCTTGGTGTAAGCGATTAGAACAAAGCCTTCTTTATTATCATAGGAATTGATTAGGAAATAAGATGGCAGCGACTTAATTGTTTGGATCTCAACTCTCAGGGTATGTGGGCGGCTGCCCAGGGTGCAATATTTTTATGGGTGCAAAAATTAGTAGTTTACGTAGTTTTTCTTTATTTCACTGCAAGTCGAGGCGTTTGACAAATGATAAAAGTTACTATCGCCGTTGGTTAATCTATTCAGAGAAATCAGACGGGGTTTTTTGCCTTTTCTGCAAGATTTTTGACAAAAGTACGCATTGCAAGAACAGTTCTCTAGGTCAGAACGGGTTCGATGATTGGGAACACATTGCAACAGCATCGAAGCAGGGACGTCGTCAAGGGGTCGGGGAGGGGCCTCACCAATTGACATTGGCGCCCACCCAATAATTCGTCCTCCTCTGAAAATATATATTGTGACCCACGAATAAACACACAATGAAATATTATTATACTTATCAATAAAGCTAGTATCAATCAAGTAGCTAGTGGAGTGTATACACTCCACTAGCTACTTCACACTTCTTTTTTTTCGATAATGTTTCAATTATTGAATTCCAAAACTATTTGTGAATCGCAAAAATCAATATAAAAATGACCATATCCCAAAAAATCACCGCTGGAAATTTTGCTGCGAGAAATCGCGAAAATAGCCTCGAAAATGGCCATTGATTATACTGGTATTAAAAATAACTGTGGTAATGTCCATAATGATTCAATCATTGGACTCCAAAACTGCTTGTAAATATCAAGAAACACTTGAAAGATGACATGAGCCTATTTCAAAAAAAAATTCCCTGCGGGGCTTTGCTGGGAGAAATCGCAAAAGTTCAACTTCGAAGATGTCCACGCCAAAACCACTTGTGAATCGCAAAAATCACTTGAAATAATGTACATATTTTCAAAAATTCCCTGCGGGGCTCTACTTGGGGACTCCCGCCATTCAGACCCCCTTTTCGCCCGCGGCCGATGTCCAGCTGGGTGGTCATTTCATTCATGCCACCCGTGCGCCCCCCCCGATACACAAATCCTAACGACGCCCCCGCACTGAAGTTGGCTGAACCTACATGAAAACTCAAAAACTCATTACAAATCAAATCTTGAGTGGAATTTGAGTGAAGTGAGTGGAAAACTAGGATCGCGTATCATCTCAAGCTTCGCCCTCGAATTGATAAAATCCACTCATATGTCGCCCAGGGCGCAAAAACATGACGAGCCGGCCCTGTATATATATTATACAAATGAATAACCAATCCAAAGATATAAGTTGAGATAAGTAGCATCCATCAACGCGCGTTTGCCTAGTACTGTAAACGAGAGGCTCAGTGTGGGTTCAATCCTATCAATTGAACCAGAGATCATAACGGATCCATTTGAGAGATATTGTAGACAACCAAGTAGAACACAACAAGCAAGGTGAAGGAATTTCAACAGCAATCAATGAATGAGTGAAATAATTCAATTAATGTATGCGCAATAAATAGTAATTGTACGTCAGTTCATAGAATGAATGAGGGTAAAGAAAATCAGAAGAAAATTCGAATCACGTTTATGATAAAGTGAATTAGAGGCACATGTGACTGGTGGCAAAGATGGAGAAAAAATGGAGGGGGGGTCATTCATACATTGTGCACTTCTGTCTCGTCGCGCCGTGGTACACCACTGGCTGGTGGATTAGCGCGATAGTGATTTCAAATGATTCCAAGTACAGCCAGGTTTCATATATATATTTTACTAATCACCATATATAATTATATATATATATATATATATATATATATTAATTTACTATTTATATGTATTCACTATATATATTCTCCAAGTGATTCCAAGTGATTCCAAGTACGTAGCAAGTTTTCTATATATATTTCACTATATATATATATATATATGTATATATATATATATATATATATATATATATATATATATATATATATATATATATATATATATATATATAATATATATATATATATATATATATATATATATATATATATATATATATATATATATATATATATATATATATATATATATACATATATATATATATATATATATATATATATATATATATATATATATATATATATATATATATATATATATAATAATTTACTATTTATATGTATATTCTCTATATATATTTTCCAAGTTCTATATAGTTCCAAGAAACTATATGTCATTAGAGATGCCTTCGCGTAACAAACAAAGAACAGGGTATTATCCGGTTAATTCAAAACAAATGTAATTTCACATTTTTAAAATCATCCCTCTCAATTCTGACTTTTATGTCCTGAGGGAATTAAAGGTTTAGGCCTATATGGTATCATGACTTTATTGGCCACGTTTAACGGAAACCATATCTGTATGTACCATCAGGAGACAGGAGGGGGGGGGGGGAGGGGGGAGGGAGAAGAGTATTTTGTGTAAATAATGTGTATTGATATTTGACAGTATAAGCATGTATGGTAGAGATAATTTTCTTACTTCTCAGTTCATGTTGGTGTAGTGAATAATGTATCTAATAATATTATTATGTAGAAATAATATTAATAAAACAATAGAATAGTTTTATTCTCAAACGTATCAAGATACATACATGTAGGCCTACAGTACAATACGAAATATTAGCGTGAATATAAAGAGTCAAAGAGAAAATGTTATACGGGATTTTACGCGCTCATTCATGGGCGCCATTGTCTTCTACACCTCATTAATGGCGGCTAGTCTAATGCGCGCGCATTGAATCATGGTACGGTAATGGCGGAAATATAACGGCCTATGCCTACAGTTTGCATGAGAAGGAATGAGAAGTCCGCGTGAGAGCGTGGTGCTCTTGTGTGTGGACAAACTGTGAATACATATGGTGATTTTACAAGATGACAGACAAAAGGAAAACTTGAATTGAAAAATTGTAATTCCACATTTATTTATTTTTTCCATTTTATACATATATTAACAGTAGGCCTAAGCAATTATTTTTTTAAATTTTCATACATAACAGTATACATGGCATTCAACTCAGATGCTAGTTAAGCCTTCATTAAATATATCGATAAATAGACGAAACGACTGACTGTCCGTCCCATTCATTAGTTTGGACTTTGCGCGATTTATGAATGTCGTTTTCTTATTACCCTCACCCGACCTGGGTACCCGGGTAATACATTACCCTCATCTGGCCTGGGTACCCGGGTAATGCACTACCCTTACCCGACCTGGGTACCCGGGTAATGCATTACCATTACCCGACCGGGTTACCCGGGTAATACATTACCCTTACCTGGCCTGGGTACCCGGGTAATGCATTACCCTTACCCGACCTGGGTTCTCGGCTACCCGAAGGCATCTCTAATTTCAATTAATGCTGATATTTACTTCATACATTTCAGAGAAAACTAGAAATCATGATCTCAATTTCAGAAATTATAATTATCGATTTGTTTGTCCTACGGGACTACGAGTCGTGACGTAGGCTTACCGATCTTGAAGAGAAACATCAACAGAATCCGAAAAGAAAGAAGCCGGGTAAATAAATAAATAATCATTTCTGAAATTGAAATGAATTGATTTCTAGTTTTCTCTGAAATGAGAGAAACAAATATCGTCAATATTCGATCCATCTTGTAGTTTCAGGGTTGTTATGTAGGCCTACTTTACCTCAAGCCTGCACTGTCGGCTGCTCTTGAAACATTCGCACACACTATACCGATCTTCATACAAGACAGATACAAGCACGGCTGTGTTTATTTTACTGGGTCTATTACTTTATGTATTCAAGAAGATGTTTTGTTTAAATAACTAGGAAATCCAGCATTTGCTTTGTGAGTTAAGCCGTAAGCGAGATATTTGCATGAACTGAACTCGGAAGTGATGCCTATAGGCCTACGCACCTTGACTTTGAATCTACTGTAATTGGATGAGCAAAGCGAATACTCCATTTCAACGTTCTGGAAAAACTACTGGTTTTTTTTTCGTTTGTGTGTTGTATGTGTATATTTTTGTATCATTTTTCTCAAATTTTAGTGATGGATAGAATGACATATAGGGTCTATGTCGATTTTGAACCTAACCTCAAAATATGGGACATGTTTTAAAGACGCTTGTTCACAAATTTCACTTATCGGCTTGGTAAAAGGTTTTACGACTTCAAGTCTACTAGTATTTATAGAACACTAGTGTTCAAAGTGACATGAATAGATTTATGTCTTTGTGGATATGTGTTTCTCAAGTGACCGGGCTGTTGAAAGGGCATAAGTAGGTTGTACATATACTTGTATCCTCAGCAGTAGGCCTATATTATACTCATTCTCGAATCTTACGCTAACGGCTAAACAATTGAATTTGATTTGACTGCAATAAGTTGTAGTAGTGTTGCCATTGAATTTTTAAGAGTGTGACTGTGATTGAGTCACAGCCTTCTTTATTTCAAATTCTTTATTCAAATTTATTTCAAATTCAAGCCTTCTTTATTCTTTATTCAAATTATATCATTCATCTATCTGTATGAAGGAGGCTGTGGATTGAGTGTACTCATGTCTTTTTGCTCAGCTTACGTATTCGATGTTCAAAATTTCATAACTAGACTTGTGTCATCATATCTTCGAAAATCAAAAGGACGTATTACAACACAAGTTACATAATTCACGAGAGATAAATATATAAAAACACTTATTTGAGCATAAAGAATATGTAATTTGTGATAGGCTTCTGGCACGTAACAAACGACAAACAATCGTTACCATAACAATACAGCGAACTGGTGGACTACCAAATATTCTGATTGGTCAATTCCAACTGGTGGACATTGTTGTCTGTCTCTTTCAACAATGGGTTACGTCACTTGACAGATACAAATTTTATACTGATAAATAGAACGGATTTGTAGGAAATTTTTGAATCTTGTTCATGCTCTCCTCAACATTTATCCTTATAGGACTTATGCCCTTCTGTCTGCGCACACCACAGATATGCTAACAATTAACTCGACACTGTATAGTTCTGAGGCGTAATCGGTTTGAACCCATATTTTTGAGAAAAAACATTTCGAAAGTGTGAGAATATCTATAAAAATTACCTATGGGGAAGAAAATGTTGAAAAATGGATCTCAGTTATCATTACAATATGCGTCCGTAAAACCCCGGGCCCGGATTCACAAAAAGTCATAAACAGTTGCATACATATAAAGCAAACAGCATACAGCAACATATGAAGTTGCTACAAAGATACTACCGATCAACTGTGGTACTGTCTCAAAGATAATAATAATAGATTTGATTGAAAATAAAAATTGAAAAATTGAAAATAATAGATACAAATATGGTATTATGTCTAGGAATTGTCGTAACTTTGAGCCGGATCAAAGTTATGATGTTTTCTGATTTCGGCCCTCGCAATCTATGACAATCAACAACGTAACGGGATAAGCAACATGGCATTTTCCTTTCGCACCATGCGTATATCAAAGGGATGCCGCCTCACAAATAGTATGATAATTTGCTGGTATTATTGTATGTTGATCTATACAAGTGATAGATGTAATGCAATCTGTGAATCCAGCTCTTCCCAACTGCATTAAACAATATTGGAATGAATTTCATTTGAATTGACCAATCTAAATTTAAAATACGTCTGTAAAAGCATTTGGACCCCTAGTAAAGAGCCCTACTGCTATATTCACCATTTGATAACTGGTAATTACTCATCATCTACGAGGAAGATCAGAAACAATGCAAGTATACAACTATGTACTATACATTGAAATACGAGCCTGATACGTACGATTTGATTTGAAACTGATGTGAATCTCAGAAATGTACACGAAAGCGCTGTTTCCATCATGGTGAAAACGGCCTAATGTTGAAAGGATAGGACTTACGCCATCTTACTTATCCCGTTACGTTATTGATAGTCATAGCCGCAATATAACAAAAAATACGTCACAGATAAATTAAACTCTGCAATATTCATAAATATGTGAGCAATTATACGACAAGTAGTTCAAGGAATTAATCACGAGAATCATGATACAGAAATTAGGCTCTCGGCTTTCAGTTGTTAGATGAGCGTAGCGAAGCTTTCCATTTCACACCCTGAAAAAAAATGGGCTTCGTTTTTATGTTTTTTTTTTTTTTTTTTTTTGTAATTATGTACGCGGCATACAGGTCAGAGAAATGAATCAATCGACTTGAAACTTTTTCTGAACGTTGGTGTAATACCAGAATAGGTTGGGATTGCTATTCAGAGGAATCGGTCGGAAGGTTTTTCCGGAAAATAATCGGAAAGTTTGGAAAATCCTCGTAAGAATAACCCGGAGGAAAAATACTTGGAAAACAAGAATTTTTCAAAAGCTCTCAAATTCTCACAGAATATGAAAAATACTATTATACACCTTTTCAGAGATTTTTACAATAATCGAATGAGAAATAATGAAGAAAACGCAATAAACGTGTACATTTTATTGAATATTTGGATCAATTGGTTTTGCAAAGTGTTTAGGCGACAGGTTGCAGGTTACTATAAATATCAACAAGTTGCAGGTGATGTTTTTGAACGTTTGAAGTAAGTCAAGGTTTGTAGATGTAAATTGAGCTGACAAGTTATTTTTCATTCTAGATTGACATACTTCTAAGCTCATCTCACAACGCGCATCCCGCGTTTTCCTAGTTATTAGAAATGAACAAATATCTCTAGAAAAGTTCTCTCCTCTTTAGGCTCGAAGTGCTCAGGATTTTATTCATGTTTCTACATTGTTATAAAGTCCCAATTCATCAATTACACCGTTGAATCGGCAAAATATGTGTTACTTTGAACCCAATTGACGCTCGTTTCACGCAGGTTTAACGACGTTTCATTGGATCATAGCGACAACTGCTGAACGTCTGCACATCTTTATTTTACAGAGTCTTATGAGTAAAACTTGTATTTATTTATCGAAATACACGTAATCCTCTCAGCAGCGAAAAACAATCATCTATTCTAACTCTTTATACACACATGTTCCTACAACTTTAATATAACATTTATGAAAACTTTTATATTTATTACAGCCTTTACAGTTTACTGACTACATTTATTTCTCTCCACCAACAATTAAAGGTTATGGAGGTTCAAATGAAACGCTGAAGCGATGTTAGGAGGGTTTTTTATTACAATTTTTTTTTTTTATATCGGGACTCGAACCAGTGTCCGTCTGGACTGAGATTTCAAACAAGTGGCTTCCTTCATCTATCCGAACCAAACGAACGGCAAAACTATATCAATTCTATTATAGGACTTCCCCGAAACCACAGCATAATTAATAATATGCAATCTCAAATTTCACCGACTACAACGGAAACTAAAAACCTGCTCGTAAATCGTGATTCATTTAATTATACGCTAGGGGGCGTGTCCAATCGTTAGGTCTAAACCCGTTCCATTGAAGAATATCACTGTGTGACGTCAGAGCTGGATCGCGAGACTTTCTTATAATAGCGCGAAGAGCTCCCGTTTGAATCATTCGAATCTGAACCGTCAGAGAGGAAACATCGTAACAAGAAATGTCTAGCTTTACTCTGTTGGTAAACGCGCTCTTGATAGTTATATTAATCACATTATTTTTATACAAAATCGAAACGAAACCTTTGGATTCGGATAATGTAGTAGATCCGAATTATAGCGAGAAGTTTCTTAATCATAGGAAACGAATAAAAAATTACCGTTGTAAATACCCTCAAGAGCGAGCGATGTCAGTGTCACAGTTGACAGATGAAATCGGACCGGAGTTCATTGTTGCTCCGTACATGACAGTTCTGCATCGGTGTGATGCCGGCGCCGGTTGCTGTGGCAAGGGGCAAGTTTGTCAACCGAAGACGACGGAGGAAGTTGAATTAGTGTTTCGTGTGGAAACCATCACCCAAGTAAGTGAAGGAAGTTTCAAATCGATCACAGTGAAAAATCATACGAGTTGTTATTGTGGTGAAGATACATTTTTTGATATGCCAAGGTGAAATGATTGAAAAGTGTGAGAACTGTGAATGAAAATCAAGATTGGTTGACATGCCGTGCGAGGATTTCGACCAATCAGAGAGTGGTTTTAATTTTAAACCCGGGAAGCCAAGAAAAAAGTAGCACTCACGCTGTTATCGTATTAAAAAGTGGAACCTGTGAAAAGTTACATGAATTATGCGCGCGCATATTTTCAACAATGACTTTGATTAAAATGCCACATTGTTGACTGCATGGTCATTTGTAACCATTCGGAGCGCATTGTGTTGTTATTTTCGTGACGAAATCGAACGTGCAAATTGTTTGTGATTTGAGCAAGAACTGTGTGAATAAATAAATTTTAGGCATTTGCTGAATTCAGCCCAAATAACTGGCGAAGAACAATAATAGCAACATTGGAATCAATAGGCTTCTGTCAAGTGACGTCACTCATTGTTGAAAGAGACAGACAACAATGTTCACCAGTTGGAATTGACCAATCAGAATGTTTGGTAGTCCACCAGTTCGCTGTATTGTTATGGTAACGATTGTTTGTTATTTTGTTATTTGACAGAAGCCTATATAACTGTTTAAGCCCCGCCATGCATAACTTGGGCCTATTTCACCGAGAGAACTGTCAGCTGTGGTGTAGGCCTATTCAATCAGTGAGAATATTAAAACTAATGATAGTTCAAAGATAATCTACCGATATAAATGAAACAATTGATTGAATTGCTTAGTTGTGTATATTCGTAA
This sequence comes from Brachyptera risi, assembly GCA_964007535.1. Classification (NCBI taxonomy): domain Eukaryota; kingdom Metazoa; phylum Arthropoda; class Insecta; order Plecoptera; family Taeniopterygidae; genus Brachyptera; species Brachyptera risi. The sequence continues at coordinate 4,612 of CAXFZR010000166.1, read as the reverse complement.
AATGTTGTTGGATTCTGCAATATGAAATGCAATTGAGATTTGAGAGCTTATGCGAGTCGATTTCGCGAAATGTCAGTTTATTTGATGATTACTCTCAAATGTTATATGAGATATCAACATTCTAGTAGGCCTACTAATGAAACAGATATGTTTATTACTTGCAAAAAATATTCAACTTATATCGCATCATTTTTGCAAGGGAAGTGTAAAAGTATAAATGATACATTTTCAGCTGTAAATGTTGCCTAAATATCATTTGAAAATCGTGGTACGATTTCGAGATTTTTTTCATCAGCAAATAAACGAACTCATGTTCACACTTTTTTCGACTATCGAGAAGTTTGACAAGTTTTTTGGGAGAAAACGATTGCGGTAACAACCGGCACATAGGTATATCGACGATCCGCCGAACTGTTTTTCCTACCTGTGAAAATCCGGCAATCCGATTAAATAATTCCATTTCAAATCATTTTGTAGCTAATTGATTATAATCTGTGTTTCGGCCGCATTAGAATTTTGTTATCTCAAACTGTTCAAAAGCTATCGGCAAAAAGTTGATATTTCGCTCAAATAACTAACTTATAATTAGTACTGTTGATATTTGTGACCGCCACTATTGTGTTGGTTTTGGTGTAGATCATATGGTTATTTAGCTGATCAAACCTTAAATCGGAAAATCTATGAACAGCAATCGGGGCATTTTTTACCCCTTCTCTAGCTTTCTGTCAACTTTACCAATCATGAACAGCAATCGGGGCATTTTTTTACCCCTTTTCTAGCTTTCTGTCAACTTTACCAATCATGAACAGCAATCGGAGCATTTTTTTACCCCTTTTCTAGCTTTCTGTCAACTTTACCAATCATGAACAGCAATCGGGGCATTTTTTTACCCCTTTTCTAGCTTTCTGTCAACTTTACCAATCATGAACAGCAATCGGGGCATTTTTTTACCCCTTTTCTAGCTTTCTGTCAACTTTACCAATCATGAACAGCAATCGGGGCATTTTTTTACCCCTTTTCTAGCTTTCTGTCAACTTTACCAATCATGAACAGCAATCGGGGCATTTTTTACCCCTTTTCTAGCTTTCTGTCAACTTTACCAATCATGAACAGCAATCGGGGCATTTTTTACCCCTTTTCTAGCTTTCTGTCAACTTTACCAATCATGATCATGTTTACAGCATTGCACAAACAATTCTTAAAATCTCGATCTTGACTGCTGTTATTGAATTGTCCGAAATGTATTTATTTATCAAACACATTTTATTTATTTATGTGTAATACGTTATCAATGACACTTGGATTGTATTTATTAATTTATTTAATATCGAAACGTGAAAATTTTGTATTGAAAGCGAACTGTGATAATTTGTTTTCTTCCATTCAAATATTATATTGACATTGAGTATACAACAAATGTGAATGTCTAGCTTTTCCTTGTATTTGTTGGTGAGCCTGTGCTCGTAACAAGCACACGTAACGTAACGTAACGAGCGTGTGCTTGTTACGTGTGCTCGTAACAAGCACACGTAACGTAACGTAACGAGCGTGTGCTCGTAACAATATTGTTATCCATATCATTGTATTAAACAATATTATGATATCATCAGAGCCGGCTTATGATTGATCCAATCTAATGATTAAAATAGATTGATTAATTAATTAGTACTTAAGATAGGCTACGGAAATAAATATAACATACCGAAGGGGGATAATTCAAGCTATTAAATGCTAATTTCAACCATCAGTTAGTAGGCCTACAACCGACTTCTATCAGGCTACATCCTATTATTATTGTGATTATTTATCTACAAATAAAACTGTATTTAAATGATTTTTGTGAATAATGTATACAAGATATAGGCCTACATTTGGTTTTTATGTGACTGTCTTGCTCTGACCATCAATAAAAAGACAATTGATTTGATATTGAGTGAATTTCTTGCCTACAACATCTGATCCACTCTGGGGTTGTACACCACCTTGAACAGCCTAATGATGATATAACTACAGCCTCTATAGTATCCGAAAGATCCTACCTTTCATTCTTACCCTCTGAGGACAACAATAACTCGGTGTCAATCCTTCAATGTGCATTTATTATCATTATTATTGTTATTATTATTCTAAATTGATCATGAATTTGGCCTAATGTATGACGAAAAAAAAAAATTTAAGTCAAATAATTGTTCATTTGCGTATTTATTTAACTAGGCAAACGCGTTATGTGTTTCCGCGTTGATGGATGAGCTGGAACATATCAACTTATCTTTGGATTGGTTATTATATATATATATATACACCTTGAGATCCAAACCATTACATCACTGCCATCTTATTTTTCATTAATAATTTATATGATAATAAAGAAGGCTTTGTTTCAATCGTTTACGATCAAGTGGTGACACTTGTTGCTTTGATTTAATAGGTATCTTAATAGCTTTGAATAATTATCACAAATAACATTATATATTTATTTACATCGAAACGGCTGATCCGATTCAAGTGAGAGTTTGGAATAATGTGTATCATTATCAGATTCAAATTCCCTGAGAATTTGAATCCTCTCAGATGAAATATTTTTCACGAATGTTTTCCTCTGGGTTATTCTAATGGGATTTTTGAAAACTTTGGAATGAGTTTTCTCAGAAGTGGTTCAACCGATCACGCCTCAAAACTATACAGCATCAAGTCAGATAGGGGTTCATGTGTGTGCCAAGTTCCAACTGATTTTGAATTTTCGTCTGACCTGTGGAGCGCGAACAAAAAAACAAAAAAAAAAACAAAAAAAAAAAAACAGACACTTTTTTTTCGGTATAGTGTAATTGAGTCTTCGCTTCGCTCATCCAATTCTATTTCTATATGTAATCCAATTACATGTCAGGAAGTTTCGGTTCCAATCAATCACCTAGTATTATACTGAATTATTTTGAAGCTATAAGTATCAATCGTATATCTAATGAGTACTATATTTTTCCCAACAAGAAATGTTGCTATTGTTTCATTATAAAATCATTATATTCTCTCAATTTTTTATGTCAAATGGAAATTTATATATTTTAAAATTATAATAATGGGGAAAATAAAAAACTTATATATATGTATTGTTATATTGGCACATTATACTATCATTGGAACTCGTATGATTCACTAAACTAAATACGCCATCACTGTATAGGCCTACCTGTAATCATTTCGTTTCACTTATGTTTTTCATATGTTGTAATTATAATGCAAACCACAGATAAGCCTGTTTACAGTCTTTGTGGATTATTGTGAACTTTTCTGTATAATCTTGAATTGACCGATTTAAAAAAAAAAAAATCAAAATAATATTATAATAAATTAACACAGTTGAGCATTTTTTCAACTTTGTGGAAAAGCGTATTAATTATTCTTGCATGTGTGTATTGATCAGAACTAATGATGATAGAAAAATATTTAATCATTATATATAATATATTTGTGCACTCCATTGAACCAACAGAGAAATACTTTTTATCCCACTAAATTTGGTAAGATCGCCCTTGTGGTGCCCCGTCCAAACGATCCTATTTTTCATCCTTAGCCTTAATTGGGGAACAATGATTTTGTATCAAGTTTCGATGTTATTAAAAAAAAAAAAAAATTATATTTTCATGATCATTGCCTACATGGTATGAGTAAAGTAAATACCACCAAAAACCCTGGCGGGTAAAAACTTGGAGCCAAGTCCGGAAATATTTAAGCAACTACAAAAACTTCCTGATAAAAAGGTGTGAAATCTAAGCTGTATGCCAAGTGCAACTTATTATTCATCAATACAGCCTGGAAAATAACAGGAAACACTTGACACGTTGCCCCCCACGTCCCCTCATACAACACCAAGCAGAATTGAAGTGAAGTGCATGATGCTAAGAAATGGGTAACTTCACCTTCCTGACACAGGGAAACGTAATATGAGTCAAGAAAATGTGTAATTCACGCATGGTCTCATGGAGACTGTCGCGTTATTGGTTATCAAATTACAAAATATCCACTTTTCTAAATAAATATTACATTTTTGGCTCGAAAGAAGGCAAAGACTGACTTCGACCCGGACATACATTTCCTCCGACCGTAAATCAGGTCCGTGGTTCTCAGGACCGTATGATAAATTATAACTTCAAAATAATGAGAGTAAAAATACAATATACAAATAATTTGAAATTATACTTCGAATTTGAAAGTAAATTGAGTATTTTTATTCCATTCATAAAACCTACATCACGAAATCTAACAAGATATTTGTAAGTTAGTTTCTTTGAACTTCTAGCGAGAAAATTTTCAAGATAGTGTGCTCCCCAATCAAATGTAAGCTCTCAATTCAAGTTCTCTCAATCAATACCCAGTAAATGTCATCAAATTGATGGAAAACTTCATTTTGGAATAGAAAATGGACGGGGAAGGGCAAGTTGACTCATATTACGTTTCCCTGTGTCAGGACCGTGAAGTTACCCATTTCTTGGCATCATGCACTTCACTTCAATTCTGCTTGGTGTTATGTGAGGGGACGTGGGGGGCAACGTGTCAAGTGTTTCCTGTTATTTTCCAGGCTGTCTTGATGAATAATAAGTTGCACTTGGCATACAGT